>JARHVA010000070.1:7320000-7487500 GCA_037957365.1 Torreya grandis
TGTTTTTAATTTTTTAATCTTATATACTTATTAGCTGAATGAGACTTATTTCTTGGAGAAAAGACTTTATTTATCACAGTAAAAAATATGTATAATATTTTAAATTTATTACTAATTTTATATTCAATATTCATTTTGATTACTCATTTTCATATCTAGTGTTCACATTCAGTAGTTGTGCCAATGTGTACAAATAGGTAACAGACTTACTTTATCACACATAAACATTTCAAACTATAAGATATGGAATTTAAGATATAATCCATAAATTGTTATGAAAAAAATAATATCATTTTTGGAAGTTTTACAGGTCCTATGAACGAAAGTATCAGGTATGAATAGTAACAAGTAGTTATTCATGGAGGAAATTATTCATGGTGTAAGTTAATTTGAGATGACTTAGAGAGGCATATAATTTTTTACAAAAATTAATAATGTAATTATATTATTTAATTGAATATTTTAATTAATACATAATTATATTGGATTAGAATTGGGTTAATTCCATATCATTAATAATTGTGGGATGACAGTGACTTATAAGGTATTACATACTCCAAAATCTTGGATAAAAGGGAAAGAGGTTAGAGGGTGAGAAGTCAAAGCAATGGATTCACCGTTCCTCCCTCTATTAAAAATACCTTAATATGAAGACTTATATATAAATCCATTATAAAACACATAAAATTAGCCCATAGATATTTTAAGATGTTTTTATACTTGTCAATTATTAGTGAAAATTAAACATAATTGGACATTTATTTATTTCCATATGTTCTCATGTCTCCTCTCAGTATCATGTAACTATCCCTTTCACTATCGTATCTTCCCCCAAGCCTTGAGCTTTATTCTAGGGTACACTCCTAAGTCTATTAAGAATGTCACTTGAATTTTTGTGGGCTTTGTGTGACCCTTTGTGACTAGAGTGCACTTACCAATTATTGGTCCAAATTACGTATAACTAGAAAAAAAATCAAGTTGTAGTTATTTCTTTCTCTCCTCTTACTATGATTTAGCTCTTAATGTGTCTCTCCTTCAACATGAATGTTATTTTAGTTAAAGTTTGAGTAAAATACTTATAAAAGAATTAAGTGTTTAGGTTTTTTTTAAACCCTGTTTGCCATTGCATCATCATAATACACACACACACACACACACACACACACACACACATAGATATATATATATATATATATATATATATATATATATATATATATATATATACACCTGCAGCAGTTACTATGAAATTATATCATAGTAGTTGTTTATAGCTAATGTTTTATACTTGTTAGTTATGATTTATTTATTTATTTAAGTTGATATGTAGCATGTGAATTTTTAATGATGCTACTTATGGGAAGGCCTTGACTCACATTTAATCCTTGGTTTAAATCCCATGTGATTTTATGTGATTTTTATTTGGGTTGTGATCTCATGCCACCCTTTGATTTGATGGGAAATCTAGAAAAACAAACAGCTTTGATTCCACTTGTCAGGATCCAATATGATTACCTTGTATAAGCAACTAATCATGAAATTAAACCAGAATTAACAAGTAACTAGAATTCACAAATGACACAGAATATGAGAGACAATACACAATCTTGTATTAATACTCATCTAGAAAGAAAATACAATAAAGAAGATGCCACTTCTTCTCACACCTCTCAGAGGCTTCCCACACCTCAAGGGCTCCCAGTAATTCTCAATCAAGAGTTCTCTCTCCTACCAAAAATGGTCCCAACACACAACTCAAACACAGAGTTGGTGTTCACCTCCAACCAGTCAGTAATAACAATGCCAGTACACAAGCACTCAAAGTACTTCAAGTAGATCTTCCATGAACTTGCAACAACCTGCATCTCAAATGATCTTACTTACCATGTAGATCTACCATGAACTTGCAACAACTTGAAATTCAAATGATCTTACAATTGGAAGGATCTACCTTGCCTTCCTCTATTTCTCTTATTACAATACATGCCAATGGGTCTATAAATAGATCCCAGACTAAACAATAACTTAGACTTCTAATTTACAATAATTAGACACGTTGCTCAAGACTCAAAATAGTCTTTACATGCAAACAATGGGTTTAACAAACTAACTGTTCATGCAATGAACAGTTCTGGAACCGCACAGGTGACTGACGTTGGTCCTTGTCTGACTGGAGGTGACCAACGTCGGCCAACTCCTGCCGATGTCAGTTGCCTTTCTGTTCACCTCTGCCGATGTCGGTTGCCTTTTGTACTGTACACTGCTGACGCCGATATCCCTGGAACTCAGCAACCTCCTCCATGTTTGCATTGGTGAAGCTTTTAGCTCCACAACCTAACATGATTGAGTGTGTATTATATTTTTTATTTTAATAAATATAATGAATGTTATTAAATTAAAAATAAGATAAAATAAAATAATAATTTTTTTTTTATTAAACCTAATTTTAAAGAAAAGAACAACATTCTTCCCCTTTAGTCATGATTATATCACCATGAGATGTGCATATCCACCACACACATAAGATATGCAATATATATTTGAAGAGCCTTTGATAAATTGACTTTAAAAAAATAAAAAACAAGAGAAATAAAATCATATAAAAATATATTTCCATGGAAATTTTAGTACTTACAAACAATTGTCATAAGTGTACACAATATTGAAAATTAGGAAGGAAAAATAAATATGTAACTTTGATATAAGTAGAATAATTGAAAATTTTCCTATATGTTGAAAGAGGTATCAATATAATGATGATATGGAGTGATACAATAACATCCAAGTTGAATCATAAATATTTCATAAATAAAAAAAGATATTCAGTTTTTCGAAGTAAAACCAACATCCAGGTTGCATGACATATAAATTGTTGAGATCCTAAAAAATGTGCAACAGTCAACTTCATAAGGGAAGGATGTAGCTTGAAGTTAAAAAAGAAGTGTAAATAAGGGTACACTTTTGTTTTTCATAAGGTATGGAGTACACAAATTTATCCTGCACAAGTAGTAAAGTATGCAGTGAAGTATAAAATCAACGCAAAGAAGTTGAGACTTCCATGATAACATGTAAACGATCTTATGGTTAATGATAAAAGTGAACTAGTGTAAAATATTTTTCATGAAGGTTATGTTGCATGAAAAATTCAAGTGGAAGATCATAACCTAAGCAAGTATTTAGGATTGGATAGGAAAGGCACAAGAGACAAGCTTGTAAAAGAGGCATATAGGATGGAAATGTGCAACTACATAAAGAGGCATACACAAAAGTATATATAAGTATCTATCATCATACAAATAAACTATGAAGGAAGCAATTGTGTGAGGTTATTAGTGCAAAATTAATGGAGTTAAAATGATGCAAAGAGGAATAAAGAATGCACATTAGTGTGTGGAACATATGAAGCACTTAAAGGTTAAGTGAAAATTAGGAAACCATTTTGAATGTAGATGCATAGATTGGGTAGGATGATGAATATGACAGAGCAAGGGTTTGAATAAGTGAAATAATTCATGAAGACATCTTCCACATGTTGGCATGTTATTGTCATTGATGTCCAAAGGGTGCATCTTGTGAAGGTGCATGCTGAGTGATCATTTAGGTATGTGACAAGGTGTGTTTTTAGTTTTCATTGATGTCGCTAAGATTTTCATTGATGTCATGTAGGTTGTTGTTGCATCTTGTGAGTCTTGATTGTCACAAAGTGGTATGATGGTCAAGTGAGCATTGAAGCATGGTTATAAGGCTCTAAGTTTGCATGAGGTCATGAGAGAATGTTGATCATAAAGATATTGTTGTAGTATTGTGAGAGTGGTGTATGATGAGTTTTATTCTTTGATATCATTGTGGTAATCATGTTTGAGTACTAGTTATTGAGTACAATGTGTCTTCAAAAGCCTAGTCTAGACCCTGTGAGAAGGTGTGCATAGTGAATTTTGGTGAAGTAGGAAAGAAAAAGATTGTGAAAGGTTATTTTGAATTGTGTGATCATGTAAGTAAAGTGTATATACTTTCTAAAGTGTTTCAAGGTCTATTGTCAAGTTTCAAGTCCTTAAGAAGCCTAGTCATGACACTAGTCATGGCATGTAAAGTCCCTTTAAAAAGTTATGAGTATGGTGACTTGGTAGTATGGATGCACAATGTCATGAGTGTATGAAGATGATTGAGAATATGTGTGATGCATTGGATAATTTATTAGAGTCTCTGGGTGAGCCTATAGGGGTAGGACCTTCAGACCAAGTTTGCACCTACCTAGCCTAATAAGGTATCATGATCTATTGTTAAGGCATGTGAAGGATGTATGGTAGTGATTAATCATGAGATAGGTTTATTGATTATGTTACTGAGGTGTATAGTGTATGGAAAGAGGCATGAATGTCAATTTTAAGATTTAATGTGGTTTTTGGTTAAGGTCTAGAGAGGAAAGAGAGAGAATATGGCCTAATGAGGGGTCATAATTAGATTTCAAAGTGTTTGAGATTATGTAAGCATTTAAAAAGGTGAGGTATGTTTTTTCAAGTTTTTGAATGTATTTTGAGGTCCTATTTTGAATTAAAAACCATGAAACATTGTTTTGAGGTCTCTCAAGTGCTCAAAATGAAGGGATCTCATCTGGAGAAGGATTTTCTTGTGCTCATTATCTCATCAAAACATTTCATGGTAACCTGATGTATTCATGGTAGATTAGGAAGGGCCTTAGATCAAAATTATAGGAATCAATTTTTGGATTGAGGGGCTATGTTTTATAAGTGATTGTTAAGAGTTGAAATGGGTTTATACCCTCTTAGAACCCTAATAGTGACCTAATGTTGAAGATATTGTTCACATATAATAAGAGTGGTCTAAAATTAATATAAAAAATATTATATGTTTTATTCAACTCTCCTAGGCACCTACAAGTATGATTGAGTTGGCATGTGTGTGAGTAGACTCTGCAAGAAAGTGCACATTTCTCATAGATTTGTTGTAGTAGTTAGAGTTAACCAAGTCAAAGTATGAAAATGGATGGAAGATGAATTTTGAGGTTCATGTTTAATTTCCAAAAAAGTTTTTGGAAAATTTTTATCCCTCAAATGTGTTAAATTGATCATCCAAGTTAACCAGTCACCAACAGGCCTAATGGTACAAATAGTGAGAAACTGAGGTAGCAGTGAGAAGATGATTAAGAATGTGTTATCATGGAATATTGATTAAAAAAAATCATGGATATATTTTTAAATAATTTTAATACATGTTCATGTTTGGTATAATTTATTCAGGTAAGTGATTATAGTGAAAAATTTGCTCGCAAGTTGACATATCTAGTGTAGATGAGACACTGAGATGTAAGGTCATGAGATTGGTCTGCAAGACCAATATTTTCAATTTGACCATGTTATATTTATATTTGATAATTGTATAATTAAATTATAATATCATATATATGTTTTTTAAGTCTTTAAAATTGGTCATACAAGTGTTGACGATCAATGTCACCATGATTGTGCTTTAAGGTAAATTGGTAATTCTAGGTAAGTAAGATGTAGTGATGAAATTGAGGATATATGCCCTAATTTTAAGTGTCTAATGAATATGGTGATGTTTTTTGTGACTATAAAGTATTTTTCATGATTTTGGAAATCTTTAAAGTGAGTGTAAGAGGTTTAAAAGTTGAAGTCAAAATGGCTTGTCTGGTTCATGAAAGACTGTGAAATAAGGTTAGAAGATTGGTCTACAAGACCAATGTTTGTTATTAGATATTGTGATTTTTTTATGTTAAATTGTTCCAAGGATTCAAAATTATTATTTTAATTTTTTTTATTCATGATAAACCCCTTTGTAGGTGTTAAAATTCAAGTTCATCTTGACTGGTTTTTGAGGATAGTTGGCAGTTTTGAATGAGCAAGTTGGAAGAGTCTTTTTGGGTGTTTTTTCCCTATGTGATAAATTATAACACACTTGGTTAAGTTTTTTAGGTATTTTATGATATTTTTATGTGATTTATTTTCATTTTTGTGTGTCTAAATAATGTGTTTTCTTCAGTTGTTCAAGATAAACCTTTCTATGTGTGTGAAGACCTAATGTAAATAGTACTAATGGTGTGCTTCAAGTGGTGGTTGGATATAACAAGTGTTAAGAACATAATAAGATATTATTGGGTGTATATTTTAGTGGTATATTAAATTTTCTTTACATTTTTATATTTTTAAAGTGTTCCAAGGGGATCAAAGGGTAACATGTACTAATGAAGGCCTAATTGAATTAGGTCTCCTTAAGACCTAAAGGAGGTTTTGGTCTTTTAAGTCATGGATGACCTATTTTAATGATTTTTTCATGTATGAAATGTGTTATGAGATATATTTTAAATTTAATCCAATTATTCAAGTGTGTTTGACCGGCCAAGAGGTGTGTGAGCTAGAGGATTGTATAATAATAAGGCCTAATAAGCATAATTGGCTAGTTAGATATTTTTGAGAGTACAAGCAAAGGAAATAACACATTAAAGAGATGAATTAGGCATTTTAGATCATTAAATGTGTTTATATAAACTATTATTAATACATAACATGTTTAATGTAGATTAATATCAAGGTCATATGACCCAATATGTCTTGAAGAGACCTAGATGAGCGAAGAAGCCAAGAAGATAGTTTGAGAGGGATTAAAGAGTGAAAAGTTATAAATAAGGTGATAATCATATATTTTGTGAAAAATATATATATTTTTTTAATATGATCAAAATTTTTAGGTGGTTGAGTTTGTGCTAAGTCATCTAGGGGATTGGGGCCTCCTTGCAAGTTGTTTCTTGTTAAAGCCTAGTTGAGTGGGTGCTTGACTAGTTGGGGTTGGTGCTCCATATGGAGTTGGTGCTTCAATAAATATTAAATTTTTTATTATATAAATATACTAAAATTTTAAAATATTAGTGGTTTTTTATTCCCCTTAAGGGTTTCCCACATATTTAATGTGTTATCTTGTATCATGATCTTGTACGGTTGCATATGCTTTACTATATGTTCATGTTTGTATGAATGGTTCATGTATGTTTAAGTGGAATTAAATGAATGTTTTGAATACATTGATTCACCTACCCTCCTCTCTGTTATTGTGATTCTAATAATTAGTATCATATCTTGGTCCTTTGAAGCAGGCCTAATGGCTTGAAATTGATTCTAAGAAGCAAAAGATGTCTAGTGATCAAGAAGACAACATCTATGATGAAGAAGTCTACTATGATAGTGAAGAAGGAGAAGATGAAGTAAACCTTGAAGCTTAGATCATAAGTACCCTAGATGATTTGAAGCACCATAAGAAGAGGAAGCATGTGTTTAGATATATTTTCAAAGATCTTAAGGAGTAAATATGTTCCTTGAAGAGTGACTTGGTCAAAGAAGCCAAAAGGGATGAAAATACCATCAAGGATCTTAGGAATTAATTAGAAGATGTCAATATAAAATTTAGGTCAAAATAAGTTGGTTATGATCAGTTGAAGACAAATCTAGTTTCCTTGAAGGTTGAGCATAAGAATCTCATAGATAAGATGAGCAAGGCTGAGAAAGAGCGTGATAAGTTAGAACAAGTCATGAGTAACAACTTAAAAATTAAAATAAAGAGACCAATTAGGTAGCCCAATGTTATAAGATATTCCAATTTTTTAAATGGTTATTATTTTTCTTGTCATATCTTTGGGCATAGAGAAAATGATTATAGAACTGTCTCAAAGGATGAGTTATCATGGGACCATGGGAGGAGGAGTGATCAATCAAGAGGCAAGTAAAATAATTTTGTTTGTTTTAAATTTCATAATACTAATCATATTGTAAGGGACTACAAGATGAGGCATTTGAGGAAGATTATTCAAGATAGGAAGGTGTCTAGTTATTCCACTAAGAAGTGGATCAAGAAGTATATCCTATGGAGAAGGTGGATAAAGAACATAATACTAAAGGAAACACGATCAAGCTCATCTCATTGAAGAAGAGTGTTATAGGTATAGTGAGGGTTGAAACTCCTAAAGTGCAAGAAAAAGCACAAACAAAGGTATGGAAGACAAAGGTAGTCAAAGTGAGTTATGATCAGTCCATAAATCAAGGTGGACTATTTGTTGAGGTAGAGCAAGGATTAGAAGTGAATAATATCAAGAAAACTTGTCATCTTCATCTTTTGACAAGGCTATCACATAGAATAAGAAGGATGACAAGGTAGATGAGTCATTTGCTTCAATCAAGCCTAAGTGAATTCTAAAGAGAGACTATTAGTCTCATGATTGCAAGATGACTGATAAGAGTGGATTGGAGATCTAAGAATCTCCTGAGTTCATGGTGTTTTAGTGCCCTATTAAAAGGGGTGGTTCCATTAGGTTTCATGGAGAAATTATTTTATCAACAAAAGCATGAGGTTTCAATCAAAGAAAATTTCATCTTGAGAAGATTCCAAGTTTTTTTTGTTGTAAACAAGGAGATGAAAATAGATATTATCCATTCCTACATTGGTAGATATAAGGTTTGAAGTGTAGTAGGAAACATGATGAGAGATCGAAGGTTGACATCAGGTATCTAAAGTTAAAGTGCATTCAATTGGTATATGAGAGGTAAGCTTTTGGTATCTATTTTTGTGAGTAATTGAGCTTGATCTATGTTAATAATGGGTATTCATATCAAGATGATTGAAGGAAGATGAGGATGGTTTACGAGTCATATTGACTCATGTGTTGAGATGTGAAGATAGGGGGAGTCCCTAATTCTATAGTTGGTGTCAAGGGTATGGTAGCCTACTGTGTGATCAAGAGTTTGATCTTATTCAATCATGTCAAGGAAGGTAATTGATCTTGAGTTCCTACTTCATTTAGAGGAGATATGCTTGGTCTAAGCGGGAGCTTGGGGGATTTGAAGTTTTTGTCAAGAGAGTGATTTATTTTGATATCAAAATAGAGGTATGCATGGAGTTAAGGGGAACATGTGTTTGAGATGCTTCATAGATTATGTTTGTTGGGTTTTTGATGGACCAAATGGAAAATGATCTGAAAAGGGAAAATGGTTTAGAATGAGGGAGAAGTGACTTGATTTAGAGAATTTTTTGAGATTGGTTGTCATAGTTTTTGAAGATTGTGTGCCATCTAGTGTCTTTTAGAGGTAGTAATAGCTCAGGGAGAGAAAGTGTGATTCCAGTAGTTTTAGGTGACCCTTTGTCATTAATTTCAAAGAGGGATAAATTTCAAGAATGGAGGTTGCCTAGATTGGGGGAGATGAGAGTGATTAGATTAAATAATGTTTCACCATCAATGACAAAGGGGAAGTTAGTTGGCATGTTATTGCCATTGATGAAAATGGGTGAATATTGTGAAGGTCCATGGTGAATGATCATTGAGGTATGTGACAAGGTGAGTTTTTAGTTGTCATTGATGTCACTAAAATTTTCATTAATGTCATTGAGGTTGTTTTTGCATCTTGTGAGTCCTAATTATCACAAAGAAGTATGATGATCAAGTCGGTATTGACGCATGGTTATAAGGCTCTAGGTATGCATGAGGTCTTAAGAGAATGTTGATCAAAAATATTTTTTTTAGTGGTGTGAGAGTTCTATCTGAAGAGTTTTATTTTTTGATATCATTGAGGTAAGCATGATTGAGTACTAATTCTTGAGTACAAGGTGTCTTGAGTAGCCTAGTCTAGACCTTATGAGAAGGTGTGCATAGTGATTTTTGGTGAAATAAGTGAGAAAAATATTTTGAATGGTTTTTTTAATACGTGATCATGTAATTAAATTTTATATACTTTCATAAGCATTTTAGGGTCAGTTGTCAAGTTTCAAGTGCTTAAGAAGCCTAGTCATGACACTAGTCATGGCATGTAAAGTCCTTATGAGAAGGTATGAGTATGGTGACTTGGTAATATGGATGCACAGAGGAATGAGTGATTTTATTATGTTTTTTTATCATGTATGTGATACATTGGATCACTCATGAGAATATCAAGGTGAGCCTACAAGGGTAGGACCTTTAGACCAAGTCTACACCTAAACCACTTCTAGACCCTGCTAGGCCTAATGGGGTATCATGATCTATTGTCAAGGTGTTTGAAGTATGTATTGAATTGAATATGAATTATAGAGGTTTATTTAGTATTTGAGTGCCATTTATAGTCCATGGAAAAAGGTATGAAGGTTAGTTTTAAGGCCTAATGTGGTTTATAGGTCAAGGTCTATAGAGCAAAGAGAGAGAATGCGGCCTAATGAGGGGTCATGATCAGATTTTAAAGTGTTTGAGATTATATAATATTTTCTAGAGGTTAGGTATGTTGTTTCAAGTCATGCAATTTGAGATCATCTTTTTAAGGACAAAGCATGAAAAGTTGTTTTGAGGTCTCTCGAGTGCTCAAAATGAAGGCTCTTCAACCCAAGAAGGATTTTATTATGTTAATTAGCTCATCAAATATTTTCATGGGAACCTAATACATTAATTTTATATGGTTAAGGGTCATATATAAAATTAATATACATTAGTATTTGGATTGAGGGGATATTCTTTATGAACAATTGTTAAGAGTGGAGATAGGTTTAAACCATCTTAGAACCTTAATAGTGATCCAATGTTGAATATCTTGTTCAAAATAGATAATAATGGTCTCAAAAGACTATAAAACTATTTTAGGTGTTATTAAAATCTCCTATACACCTCTAGGTGTGATTGAGTTGTCAGCTATGTGAATAGACCCTACAAGAAAGTGTACATTTCTTAGAGATTTACTATAATAGTCAGATTTGACCAAGTCAAAGTATGAAAATGGATGGAGGATAAATTTTGAAACTCATTTTTCATGTCCATTAATTTTTTGGACAATTTATAATACTCGTGTGTGTTAAATCATTCATTCAAGTTAGCCAGTCACTAATAGGCCTAATGGTGCAAATTGTGAGAAACCTAAGCAACAATGAGAAGATGATTAGAAATATGTTATCATGGAATAGTGATGAAACCAAGTACATGAAGATTTTGATAAATAATTTTAATACATTTTAATTTTTATTATAAGTTTTTGAGGTTAGTTATTACAGTTAAAAGTTTCTCACAAGTTAGCATGTCTAGTGCAAATGAGACAGTGAGATGTAAGGTCATGAGATTGGCTTACGAGACCAATATTTTCCATTTTAAAGTATTTATTTATATCTAATAATTTTATAATGATATCATAAGATCATATAAATGTATTTTAAGTCTCTAAAATTGGTTTTATAGATGTTGAAGGTCAATGCCACCATGATTAAGCTTTAAGGTAAACTAGTAGTTCTGGTTAAGTAAGTGGTAGTGATGAATTTGAGGCTCTATGCCTTGAGTTTAAGTGTCTAATGCATATTTTTATGTATTTTGTGACTTTATTTTCCTATGAATTATTTTTTTTAATTTTTTAAGTCAGTGTACGAGGTTGAAAATTTGAAGTCAAAATGGCTTATCTGGTTCATGTAAGACTGTGTGAGATAAGGTTAGAAGATTGGTCTAAAATACCAATGTTTGATATTATATATTGTGAATTTTGTATGTTAGGTTGTTACAAGGATTGAAAATGATAATGTGAATGTGTTATTAGTCAATATAAATATCTTTTTATGTTCTTAAACTCAAGTTCATCTTGAATGGTTTTTTAGGTTAGTTGGCAATTCTAAGTGAGCAAGTTGCAGGAGTATTTTTTAGTATTTTTTCCCTATGTGATGTATTATAATGAACTTGGTGAAGTTTTTAAATTATTTTAGGTTATTTTTATTTTATTTTTTGTGATGGTTTTTGGGATGAATAATGTTTTATCTTTAGTTGTTCGAGATAGACCTTTTTGTGTGTAAAGGCCTAATGTAAACAGTACTAATGGTGTTCTTCAAGTGGTGGTTGGATACAAAAAGTGTCATAGACTTAAGATGATATTATTTAGGGTATATTTTATTTATATATTAATTTTTAATTTCATGTGTGAATTTTTAAAGTGTTCCAAGGAAATCAAAGGGTAACATGTACTAATGAAGGACTAATTGAATTAGGTCTCCTTAAGGCCTAAAAGAGGTTTTGGTATTTTAAGTTTTGGCCAACATATTTTAATGATTTATTAATTTATTAAATTTGTTATAAGACATATTTTAAGGGTAATATAAGTTTTAAATTATGTGTGTCTGACCAAGAGGTGTGTGAGCTAGAGGATTGTATAAGAACAAGTCCTAATATGCCTAATTGGTTGGTTAGAGATTTTGAGAGTGAAAGTGAAGGAAATAACACATTGAAGAGATCAAGGAGGTATTTTAGACCATAATATGGGTGTATATAAATTATAATTAATATAGAAAATGGGTATTGTATATGAATATCATATGACCTAATCTAACTTGAAGAGACCTAGATGAGTCAAGAAGCCTAAAAAGTCAGTTTGAGAGGGATAGAAGAATGAGAGTAGATAAAGAAGGTGATCATCATTTTTTTGGTGAGAAACAAGGTTTTATTAATGTGATAAAAAATTTCATGTGGTTTAGTTGGTGTTGAGTCATCTAGGGGGTTGGTTCCTCCTTGCAAGTTGGTTCTTGCTAAATTCTAGTTAAGTGGGTGCTTGACTAGTTGGGGTTGGTGTTCCATGTGGAATTGGTACTTTACTAAAGATTGGTTTTCATCCTATATTAATTTATAAAATTTAAATATATTAGTGATATTTATTCCCATTTAAGGTTTCCCATATGTGTAATGTGTCATCCTTTTTCATGATCATGTACAGTTGCATATGCTTTGCTAGATGTTCACTTTTTTTTATGAATTATTCATGTATGTTTAAGTAGAACTAAATGAATGTTTTTAAGACATTGATTCAATCCCCCCATCCTCTCCTCCCCCCATCCCTTCCCCGGCCACCCCCCCCCATATCATTTATTGTGATTCTAACACCACATAAGGTAGGAAAAAAAGAGATAAAGTCCCAGAGACATGGATAATTTCATGCACAAACATTATCACATAGAAGCATGGAGAATTATGCCATGGAGACTTGGCACATAGAAAGAAACTAGTGTAGGTTTGAGACAAATATATCCAAAGATATTTTAATTTTAATATTTAATATAATATTATTAAACATGGGTGAAATGACACATGTTGATCTTCTATGTTTGTGTGGAAAGTAATAAAACCCTGGGGAAATGTGTCATCATGTGTTAACTCTTGCATGGATCTTTCTTGAGACATTGCACTTAGAAAGGCCTATATAAATGCATGTTTGGAAATACATAGAGACATTTTTATGATACTAATTTATATAATGATAATAATATTAATCTAGAGAGATAAGATGAGTGTCTGAGGAAGTAGGAGTGAGATATAAGTTTAAGGACTATATTTTGAGAGTCAAGAGTTCCATTGTAATATCTTAAGAGAGTGAAACCATTGGATTGAAAGGACACTAAGATAAATTATAATTTATATGATTTTATTGAATATGAAATAATGAATTATTACATTAATTATGTGTGATTTTTGATCCATAATATGAATCTAGTGTACTACCTAGACTTTTTAGATGTTTCTACTATGCCCAGTTTATGTAATTCCTAATTATAAGACACCATTTTAAGATGATTAATGTTAAAAATTCAATTAAAAAAAGTTTTATTATAATAATTAGTATGTATATGATCTAAACATACTCAAAATGGTGAAGTTATCAACTTCCAACTCATTAATCGAAGGGTTTTATCACAGATGGCATAATTGTTAGTTTATACACTTGGGAGTGGTGTAACCAACAGTTTACACAAGTGGAGATTAGATAACTTCCCTAAAAATTATACAAAAATGGGTGTATATAAGTTATCATTTTATGACCACCCCAATTTTTTCATAATCATCAATCTACATACTATGATGGTTTCATTAACATGAAAAATATAAGAATTTGAATGGTTGCAAATGTACCAACTTCCTTATGGTAATTCATTCAATTTCTTTAGTGGTTTCCATAGTGATAGTTAAAATTAAAATATATATTTGATTCAAAGTAAAATATAAAATTTGGTAATAATTATTATAATTTTATTCACATTGCAATTTACAACTTTGTGTCCTTGTTTATGTTATCTCATTATTTTGTAACTATGAGTGATTGTTTTTTTGTGTTGGATCTTTGTGAATTATCTAAAATTACAAAGTAGTTATGTGTGAAATATTTGGATAGTTTATTAGTGAATAATTTATCCATGAAGGCCATATTTGGCAGTAATTTGTAAATTTTTTAAATTTCATAGTAGAAGGGGAGTGCATTTTCTAAACACACTAGAGATTTTCCCATACCAAGTTTCTCTAGGTCAAATATGGAGTTAATTTTATGATTTATGTTATCTTGTGATTCCTTATTATTTTTAGTTTTTTTCACACATCATTTCCATAAATTTTTTTAAACTATGTTTTAACATTTATAGCATTCTAGAATAGTCATCTAGTAATCACTAATTGAGTTAGGACTATAAGATCCATGTTGGTGAAGATTAGTGTGAAATATCCATTTATATTTTGGATCATATTCATATTATAGATGGTTTAGTACTAGTCCTTTTGTGGGTTTTTGTGTGTTTGTGACTACATTACAGTTTATGCCCATGATTAGAGAAAATAGTGTTAGTGGTCAAGGTATCCTAGTTCCATTTGAAGAGGACATTTCCAAAAGTAAGTTAAAGTAAGAGATTTAAATTATGTCCCAATATGATGAAGAATATGCCTATACATCAGAGAAGTAATTTTTAAAGATTGAAGAAAGAGTGGATATCATGTCTATTTATATGAGTAAACTTGACCAGTTAGAGTCCATCATGGAGAAGCTTAGTGTTTTTTTGGAATCACTGAAAGAAAACAAGTAAACTCCCAACCATGAGAAGTTAGAATATCATCCCCATGATTATCAAGATCCACCTCCATCAAGGTTAAGGAAAAGATATATATTCATCCATGTGATGAAGATGTGAATAAGGAGAGGATATACCACTGAATAGCCCAAACCATATGTATATTTCATTTTCCCTCAAATTAATGAGAACCAAAGACATTATTTTTAAGGTTAAAATTAACCAATCATGATTTAACATGGTTTAAAAATTCATGTTCATACCTTGGTTATTAATAAACTTCATATTATTACTAATTGGGATTATTATAATAAGCTAATCAAGCAATAATTTTGCCATATTTGTTATGAAGAAGAAAGGTCCATGCATTGACAATATCTCAAGCTTAATCATGCAAGAGTATGCAAGTGAGTTCTATAAGAAGGTTTTATGATTAGGCAAAGTTATAGAATACTATGACATGTTGATGAATTATGTTGGTGGACTACATAGACATTTAAGGAGACTCATCCTCTTGACAAAGCATATATGTATAATATGATTTATTTTAAGCTCATTACTTAGAGATGTATAATAATAAGGCTCCATCTACCTCTTAAAAAACTCCCAGTTAACAATGGGGATTGAAGCATAAGTTGGAAGGTAAGTTAAAAGGTAAGCATAATGTTACTTCCATTTATAAAAAGGATACTAAAAGGCATTATGGGAATTTGATGTTGATATTCATTGTAAGAATCAAATTTGGAAGCTACATCCAATATTTTTGTTAAATAAAAAGAACATTATTCCCTCTCTAAAACATGAATATATTGGTTATTGGTTATAGTTTAGATGTGAATAAGACATTGTGTTTTACCTTTATCAGTAGAGATATATATTTGGGTAGTTTTAGTGCTTAGGAAAGTGAAATTTATAAGATTTGACATATTAAAATTCAAATGAAGAGAACAAAATTGGATGTTTTTGTATACTTGTTTGCAAGCAAATTTTATAAGTGAGGAGTTAGTATATAATTTGGGGATAGATACTTATAATCATCAAGTCCCATATTCTTTGGCTCTAGTAAATAAATGTGTATGTATAAAGGCAACCAAAAAATGAAAATGAAAATTTATAATTAACACACATTTCATTAACGAAGTTATTTTGGATGTTGTGCCTCCTAATTTTTGTTGTGTATTGTTTTACATATCTTACTTGTATATATAGGATGTTATCTTCATGAAGAAAGCTATTCAATATCGAATGTAATTGTATTGATCACTACTAATATAATCCTATATAGGGTATGTAACTTTGGATGGTGCAAGACTTAATGGAGTCTATTGTCTAATTGGAGAAGGTCTCATTGCCTATGTTCACTTTGGAATATGTTGAACTATTTAAGCTACTACCTTAAAACACACTATAAAATATCAAGATATCTTTAAATTTTAAGTAACTCTTTGATGTGAAACTTGTTATCTAAGAGGGTGTACTACTCTCCTATGTAATGATTTTATATAGAGATATTACATAAATACAATAAATATATCTACACTATGCTCTTTAATAGGTGTAATCTAAAATTTACACTGTGTGCTTGAATAGATATAATAATTAACTGTAATAGTGGTGGGTTAGGATGAGGAGATACCACTGACTGTAAAGGGTGTTCATATCAATTTCCTAAAAATTTGACCACCTAATTATAATGTATATATTTAAGACATTGATGTGTTGTTGATGGCACAACAGAGAGATTCTATATCCAAGGGCATCCTAATAACATGTCAAAAGCCCATATGCTTGGTAAGAATAAGAATGGAATAACCATTATTATTGAACCAATTTGGAGAGGTAACATTATATGCACAAGAGTAAATTGTATGTGTCCATCAAATGCTTTGACTATTTTTTATGTATCTTGTAGATCTTATTCTATATACCCAAGAGTGTGAACAATTATCATTATACATGCATTTTCACTTGACTCATTATTGATCATGACAATATGTATGTGTTGTTTATTTATATAAGCTTAAAAAAAGTTCATGTATGTCTGAATCATCATCGAAAATCTCACTACCATCAAATGTAATCATAGGACATGGTGGTAATGTGCCTATAACACTACCAATAATACCATATATTAAGTGGGCATATGTTGAATAAGGAAGATGCACATTTTATACATGGTGTACCTATATATAATATACTTAGAGAGATGATATTATTAGTTGTTAGATATGCTAACATGTGGCACACATCCTCTGAGTGAGTACATTATATGGAGTCATATGGGTAATTTGTGGTATTATTATATTGGGCAATGAGTCTATCTACATTGGGATCAAGAGTTTACCCATTCATTATTAATGATATAGGTATATATAAGGATGGGTAATATCATTATAAAGGATACCAATTAAGTTATGGGTCTTCTATTTGAAGTACAATTATGGAATTATTCCTTACTAAAGGAATATTGTATGGTGTATCTCTATTTTAAGGGTTATTTTTATATTCTAAATATATTTCATGCTTGAGCATCTTGACCCAATAATGTATTTTGTGTATTGATTTCCATTATATTTCTACATATATAAATGATTATTTGTGAGGTTTATAACATATAGTATCAAAGAAACAATTTGGGCCAAGTGGGAAAATTTTTGTTTGGTAGATTTTTTTAAATAAATAGATAAATTTCTTGTATAAGGTCATTCTTCTCGCATAATAATCCAATTCATAAAAAAAATTGTGGTTAGAAAGAGGAATTTGGGGTATTTTAAAAGTGGTAATAGTAAATATTCTACTTGGTATCAAGGGAGATATAACATTCTAAAGTTGATCTTATGAATTTGATTTTTGACGTTTTTTATGTGTGACCTATAAAAAAATAATATCTTTTATTCTAGGTGAGAAAATCAAGTTTTATTGTTTGTAATTCAAAGTAAATAGTTAGATCCATTTTTCTACATATTTTAATTATCAGAGCTTTGGTAGCAAATAATATCAAGTGAATACAAATATTTTTAAAACCCTTGTTTTAATGAATTGTGGATAATAGGGTTTCCATTTTATTTTTTTGGAGATAAGTATATTAATGCTTAAGAATGGTGGTTAAATTTTAAGAAGATCCATTTTAATTAAAATTTATGGCACTCATATTTCTTCCTTTTGCTTTATGGTCCTCCATTGGGTTGGTATACTCAAGTGCAACAAGAATTTAATAGAATAGTTTTTCATGGGAACAAATGGAACAAACTTTCTTAGATAAGTGGGACACTAAAAAAGAAAATAATGATAAGGGGAAAAAAATGGAAGATGTGGTAGTAGAAGAAGAAAATAAATTTTTTTGTAATAATGATGAGTAAGCTAAGGAAACAAAAGGAGAACCATTTTAGCTTCAAATAAGGAAGATTCAATATTTAAATTCCATGGATACATTCAAAAAATGAGGTTATTGTAATAAACCCAAGAAACAAATATAATTTCATTAGTGTTGACTTATCCAAACAATTATAGGTACAAGTAAATAAAATCAATGACACTCAACTAGAAGGTAATAATTTTTTAATATTTGAAGCTTACTATGGAAAAATATGCATTGCATTTATATTTTCATGATTTTGATATTTTTCTTAGATATCCTCGGTGAGAGACTCTAATAAAAATTACATTAACAGACAAAAAAGTCCATGAAGCTTTGTTATAAGAAAAATAAGGTCACTTTGCAGGACATGACACTTAGAAAAGAACAAATAAAGGTCAAGGTTGAGCTTAAGAATGAATCTAAAGATGGTAAAGAATAGTATAATAAAGATTCAGATGAAGTAAAATTTGAAAAAAAGGTACAAGTAGATGAAAATAGTTCATGTACTCAAGAGACAAAAGCACTAGAAGAGGAAAGGTTTGATAATGTCAAAGTATCAAAAATAATATTAAGGTTGAGGCACATAGACACCCACATCATAATGAGAGGTAAAAATCATGGAGGCATGTTAGACAATATCCCAACAATAATCACTATTGATGTACATGGAATCAGAGGAATAATTACTATGACTATACATGGACTCAAAGAACAAAACATGTGGAACATGGAATCATAGGAATAATGATTGTGGCTATGTATAGAAGCCAAGGAGGAATAAATGTGGTTATATATGGAATAAAAGTAGTGTTGTAGAATCAAGAACTAGCTTCATAGAGATATCAACTACCAAGATAATATATGGGTGGTTGGATGACCAAGCATGGTGACAAGTGTGCAGTGCTTTGAAGCACACTTATTGTTTGGCTTCTTCTCATGTTTCAAAGGAAAAACATGCTAAGGGGGATGGAATGTAATTTACGTATAGAGATGATAATATTAGTGGATGTAGATGTCAACTTGTGGCACACATACTCTTATTGAGTATATTATATGGAGTCATATGGGTATTTTATGGCTTTAATTTTATTGGGAAATGAGTCCTTCGACATTAGGATTAGGAATTTACCAATCCATTATTAATTATAGAGGTCTATATAAGGATGGTAATATCATTTTAAAGTATATCAATTAATTTTTGAGTCTTCTATTCAAAGTATAATTGTATATATATCCCTTCATAAAGGAGTATTGTATCATATAGCCCAACTGTAAGTGTTATCATTCTATTCTAAATATATTTCATATTTGGGCATCTTCGCCAACCAATATATTTTGTGTTTTGATATCCATTATATTTTTGTATATTTACATGATTATATGTGAGGTTTATAACACTCTGACCATGGTTGGGAAATAGAGTATTAAAGATTTTCAAATTTACATTTTCATTTTGTGATGATCTAGCCTCATTTATGGGTGTAATTAACTCAAATATATTGGCATAGATAAGATCTTATATCGTATGTCTTAGTTTGTATAACATCAAATACATATATGTTAGTCACAATATGGGTCAATGTCAAATCTATTATGTTGAGGCTTAGTCATATCAACCTATAATGGTGGAGGTAGAGATATGAGATTGTAGTCAATCAAGTTCTATAACAAGATATGAGGATGTGATGGTAAATATGAAAATTGCCTCATTGGTGGAGCACTCAACTTATTCATATTCATTGGTTGTGACTGCATTAACTATTATTTTTTCTTCTTTCTTACTTTCATTAGATTTAAATTTGTAGTCTGGTTTGCTTTGAGCCTTAGTGTTTGAATTAGATGGACTATTTGGTGTGTAATTTATTTTAAATTAAAATTATGAGATTTACTTCACATTATTTGATTGGTATCATAACTCATAAAAAAAATTGAATTTATCAAAAATGATAGACTCGTGAAGTGGCGGTAGCAAACTATTTGTCAAGATATCATGTAACTGAGTGTCTTCAATATAATTAATCATCTTAACTACCATATTTTTGTATTGAATAACATATCCATTAATTGGCTCATTGTACCCTTACTATAGTTTAGCGATTTGTGCATAAAGTTAGTTTTCACTAATGTTAATAGAGAAGTGTGCTAGAAACTGATCTACCAAAGGGTTGAATGCTTTAATTGATTAGAGTAAAAGATCATAGAACCATTAAAAGGTATATGATTTGATTCTTTGTGGAAATACCTTTATTAATAATTTATTATTGTATCCATAATCTAAGCATGTTGCATGAAAAGATTGAAGATGTTGTTCAAGATCACCTTTACCTTCATAGAAAGGAATCTTAGGAGCTACAAAGCTTTTTGGTAATAGGTATGATGATATCTCAAGTGCCAAAGGATTATGAATCAAAGTATGGTAATCCATTCAATGACTAGCTCTAGAGACACCTTACTCTAACTATAATAATATAGCATGTAGTTATATAATAATTTACTGAATGGAATGTGCATTATTAGACATTGGTGATAAACCATGTGTACTAATCAAAGGAGGTTTGTATGAATTCTATGTATAAATAAGCATATTAATATGTTTGGAACAATGTGATAACCCTATACCTAGGAAAGATGTCACATATGTAATTGGAGGTGTAGATATAGGAATATAAGCAAAAGTAGAAACTAAAACACCTAAAGTGGAAGAACTAACCTGATTAAGATCACATAAGGGATCATACTACTCTTTTGATGTAGAGGCTTGAGCCATTTTATTTTGTTCATTTCTTTCAATGTATAGTAATGCATCAATATTATGTGGATTGGTGTTAATAGGTTTAGTGAATTCATTGTCATTAATTTCACCTAATTCTTATGTATTAGCTTTATTAGTTTAAACAATCATGATATGTCTAAATAACCATGATGAGTCCATTGATAAGGTGTGTAGTATGCATTGTATAATTAAAAATGTTTTTTTTCTTGTTCCCATTTCATACTTTATTTTACAAAAAATTAGCTTAATGGTGCTTGTATCTTAGGAAGATCATGGCGTGATATAATATTTCAACAATATGAGTCAATGAAGGCTTGAGATTATATATTATTATTTTTAGCCTTTTTATGATATTTGAATTTGATTAATGCAAATATATATTAAGTCCAAATAATAATAAAGTAACATATAATGTGATGATGAACCTCGCTATTTGGATCAAAAGATATAATTACAATTCATTCATTATGGCCATGATTTGATTGTGAAACCTTGAAATTATAAACTAGGCAATCAGTGTTTGAATTATAGTCAGTTATATATAATAATCCCATTTGTAAATAGTGAACAAGGCCTAAAAGGCACACTAACTATAGAGGATTTTACTATCCCATAACCATAATATCTTATGTCTGAGGTAAATTTAGAGTAACTTCTTAGGGATAATTTTTTCCCAGTACACCATAAAACCAAATGGTTAAGATGCTTCATATGGCTGAAAAAATAAAAAACCATGTTCATTTTTTATATATCATGAGGTACATAGAAACTAAAGTTCATATGTAGTTATGCTTAATGGATTGATTATTGGAGTAGTACACCTTACACCATGGCCAAAGTAAAATTAAAGGTATTTTACCCAAAAAGACAACTTATATGAGTTTTAAAACTATTGAGATAGTTTTAGAAAGCAAGAAAATAAATTTAAGTTAATAAAAGAAAAACAACTTGTGCATGGAAACTAGGAATTTAATTTGAAACCCATAGGTTAAAGGGGAATCCTAGAAGCACTCAATCAAATCCTTAAAAATACAATCAAATATCTTTTAAGTGTATGGGAATATTGAATTCAATTGAATCCGTATAACAAAATTTGAATAAAGCAATGCTTAAAAAAAGTATGAGTTCACTAATATGTTTTACCCTATTTTTTATTTAATAATTTTTAATAGGTATAAAACTTGATATATCTATTTAGATTATAATGCATGACATTTAAGCATAAATTTGAATGTAAATCAGTTTTTAACTGAAATAGATTGGCAAGTGGTGTATGCTAAAAATAATAAGTAGAACCAAAAATGACATACTTAGATTCTAGTCTCTAGTTGAATTTAGTTGATTTTTGATAGTGGAAATCAGGATGGGATATGATTGTGACATCTTAGGTTCAAAATTAGGGATTTTGGATATTTCTAGATAAGTTTGTGCTCCTTAGACAATAATACAAGTCGATCATGTTTGTTGACTACAAACTTATTCACTTTGATTGTGATGAAATTAGGATTATTTTTACACATGCACATCTGTCTTCTAAGAGGGTTAAAATACTTTGCTTAGGTTTTCTTTGCATGTAAATTTTTGTTTTCCTTCTCTTTGCCTTGAAAATCATAGGGGTCCTTATAAGAGCTAGAAAACCTTCAAAAAAATAAAAAGTGCAATAGGTTGAGCTAACCCCAATTACCCCTATTGATTGTTGACTTATGCCTATGTATCCAAATGCTTCAAGGAGGGAATCAAGTCACACATAATTCTCCCACCTAGTGTGATTATTGCATTTGTGTTCCTTGACTATATGTATGCAGTTAGTAATTTGAATTTGATACTTGACAATGTTATATTTTGACTTGATTTGAAATGCTTTAGAGTTGAGTTGTCACTAATCCTAGTGAATGATCTTGAATTTGGTAAGAATAGGGCTGATTTTATCAAATTTGGGTAGTGTATAAGTGCTCAATAGATAGTGACAAGCTCATGAATAATGAATGACATTTGAATTTCTTATATAGTGAACCTTTTGAATAATTTCCTTAATTTAACTTGTGAAACATGAGGGATTACCCAAATGAATGTTTCAAACTTTGAAATTCAGTCGTTAAATGTTATGATAAGGATTCCACTCTAGGTGTACAAGTTTGTGATAGTAGACTTGTCTACCTTGTAGGGACTTGTCCTATAAAAGTAGGGATAATTATCCTAAAATTGAAAGCATTCTAGGAGTAATATAAGGTAGTTTTGAGCATATACATTAAATTAATTCCAATTCACTTCAATAAAAATTAATAACTATTGGGCACACTACAAAGATTCTATATCTGGTCTTAAGGCTTTCTATTTCTACGTATTTATACCATGAGATGACTTAAGTGAAAGTTCATACTAGTTGTATTTTATTATCTTATGGAGATAATATAAACTCTTCTCTCACTTGGGTTAGATCAATCACAAGCATTATAACTATATTGAGCCGTTGTTCTAAAAATGTGAGATATGTATTGATAAACCTCAAAGGGTTTGCATTAATTTAATGCACATTTATTTGGTCTTTAAATGTGTTTCTAGGTGATTGTTGGGACCCTTTTTGTGATACATAGTGGACCATGCCAACTCAATAGATCTTGATACAAGGCAATCATTGTTCAAGGTTGCTCTTTTTGTACTTGTGGTGCTAGTTGAAAGGATCCTTTTAGATCTTGTGCCGTCTAGTAGGTATTTGTTTAGCACCTGGGTTTAAAAGACAATCTCATTGAGTACTTGTATATGGTGATTGGAGAGTGTGGGTATCATAATAGTGGAACTGACAACATAACAACCCCAAACGATAGCTCAGTACCTGATTTTCACCCTTCTGACCTAAAAAAAATATGATCCTATGCCTATAAAAATGAGCTTGAATATGAAGGAAGGGGAGGTGATTAACGTTAGAGAGGCTCTACTAAAATTGAGAGACACCATTAGTATATTATAATCAGCATGAACTATGTTGATAATTTTGAATGTATATCCTAAGTTCACCTATGAGCTGATGGGAATAAGTACATTCAAATATGAGCACATTCTCTATTTTTATGTTATGAACTTTCTACACTAAAATTATGAATTAATGAAGAATGTTATTGAGGACAATTAAGTGTTGACTTTATCTAGAAGGTTACAACATTATTTTATGTTTACAACTTGAATCTAATAGTTATGATAGTATAAATTATATATATGAACATGTTTCCTTATGAAGGGTTTCCCTTGACATCAAGGGTGTACTTGTTTAATGTAGAAAACCCTTAATAATCTAGAAATTATCCTAAGTATTGAGATAGGAATGTATCTGAGCCTTGACCCCTATGCCTAGAGCACTAGCTAGATGAATGTGCCTCTGAGTACGAGTTATTCCCAATTTCACTAAGCCACTGAATGAAACTTAACTTGATATCCTTATGGCCTACATCATTAAGAGCTATACCCATCTAGACTTGAACTTGTGCCAAAAGACTTGTGCCCTTGAATAGGCTTGAACCTCCTGATACATTTTAAGATGGCACATGTTGATAAATTGCCTAAGCCCATTTTTACAATTACTAAGTGCCATTGAGACTAAGGTTACACCATGTTTCAACTAGCCCAACATAAACCCTGGTCCTTTTAGTATTGTGCTTTGGGTGAGTGCATAAGGTTTGCACCTTGTGTGAAATTATTGTCAACATAGTAGTGTATTTAAATGTTATACATCACCTAATTTTGATATGATTGTGCCTAGCTATATCAAGTATAGAACTTAATTGAATTGATTTCTAAGCATATGACTAAGCACATGGGCTAAACAAGGAGACTTTTCTACAACATTTTGGTTTAATTATCGGGACCCATGTTGAATTTTGTTATTGCAATAGTGCAAAAGAGTGATGCTCAAAATTTTGCTTGCAAACATCAAGCACTGGATAGAGAAAGTGAAAGATAGTTTCATGTAGAAATATCTGACATGCCAAGGATAGAAGCCAAGAGAATGGGTGCAAACTAACCTATATAATGTTTTGTATGAGGTGTTCTTTTGTGAACTACCTGAGCATGTGTACCAGTGGTTGGTTACCTATACCACCTCTAGAAGACAAAGATATGGCTAACCTTTTAAGTGGAAAAAATAGTGCCTAGAGAGGCTTAAAATCCTAGATGATGTTTGGACTTGTGTTTTAGATAAGTGGTGGAGCATTGTGCTAAAAAACTATATGTTGGAATTCATAGTTTTGACCTTCTCTTTCCCTAAAGAAGTAAAGTATGAGTTCTTTAATGAAATAAGGGGCACATTAATAAGAGGGATTGACACTGAACTAAAGAAATTGTTGGTGGATTATGATATTGAAACTATAAGAATGGAAGGATAAAATCCTTGTGCATATGAGTACACAGAAAAGGTGAGAAGGGGAAGTGTAGGTGAGGTGCAATGGAAAGGGATGAGCAACTTGACACCTGAGAGATCTGAAGGTATAAATATAATAATTGAAGGTGCAATTTGATAGAGGATCTATAACTTGGAACTGTCGAGAGGGCTCATAGCAAGTGAGAAGGTCATGGGGAAAGATCCTTTGAACTGAAACTACATGATGAAAGAGAGGAGGAAGTAAGAGATCAATCTCAATAGTTAGGTTTAGGATGACTTGGGTTCCTATAATATGTGAAAAATGAGGATGTGTTAAAAGCACCTATCCCTTTTGAACCTAAAGTGTAAGCTCATGTACTAGATTCTCCACTAAAATATAAAAGAACTATAACTAACGTTATTATCGATATTGACTTTGATAGACTTCAAACTTTGAACCAAGACTTTGTAATTGAAAAAGTGATACCTTATAAGGAATTGAACCAAACTACCATGAAACCAATGAGCACTAACCCAAGAATCTAGAATAGAAGCATAAACATTCCCATTTAGAAGATGTTAACTATGCTAACTGGACAATAGCCCACAAGAAATGGCCTAGTGTCATATGTGAGCAGTCCCATACCATCGAGATTGATGATATAACCTATACCAATAGGGTCAATGCTCAACCCTAAAATTGGAAGTATTAAAGGACCATCTCCAACACACATGCTAGGGGGTAAGCACCTCATACTCCAACACCACACCGTCAGTATATTTATTATGAAATAGTAATGCACTTGCCCTAGTATCATAATGTAGAGAATGCCTTAAAACATGTGCTCAAGCATCAACTTTAATGGCACACTTAGGGTATTACCCAATCAGATCATAAGGTGACTTAATTCGTGATCACTTTACTGATTACACCTATACCTAGTATCAAAAATTTGATTCAAACCAACCTAAGGTTGATTATGATATATTGAAGGAGGCTTTCTTGAAATAATTTGATATGTTTGAGTTTAAACAACAGAGCATCATGATGCTCAAGGAAATCAACCAAGGGCTAAATGAGAGTGTGCGCCTATTTCTAAGCTTCCATATGATATCCAACCTTCCCAAAATACACAACAATTTTTTGGGGGCTTATTAGTACCTTTTAGGAGAGCATTGTCCATGAAGACCTTCATAAACCCCCATAAAGCACTTGAAGCCACACTCTGAGCCAAGTTAGTAGGCAGTACTGACACCAGGATCAACCCTTTTATAGAGGCACAAATCATGTCAATGGCCTCCTAGATATAGAACAATTTATTGTGAAGAAATATTTGCACCCTACTACTTAGCTATGAGGTTTTTCATGGGTTGCATGATTCTCAGAACTATCCCCTATTATAGCATGCTAGTCAAGTGAACACTACTATTTATTTCAAGGTGTGTAATGCCTATACCCATTCAATATAAAATTTTTGATTTATTTATGAGATACACAAAAATATGGAGAGAGGTTTTTGGCAAGAAATGACCATAACTAGAGGGTAGGCAGGCTAAAGAAACAAAAGCTATGGCTAATAAAACACTATCTATAAGAATCAATGAGGTGTGCATGGGACAAATAGAGAACAAAGTGGAGGAATATTCCCATCATGATCATGTTACAAGTATAGGTTTATTGAGCATTAACAATGTGATTACCCCATGCACCTAACATGTGGGTATTGTTAGGGACCACATGCGATCAAGGATTGCCCAAACTTGTATAAAAAGCGGACTCAAAGTTAGCTTGGTGTAGATAAGGGTAGCTATATGGTTAGGCATGAGAAAAAAGAAGAGAATTGGGATCCCAAGCCATAGTAGACTCATAAGGAACCACCTAAGGTGTAGACCACAACTTGGAGTGGGTTTGCCACACAACCACCTACTATGATAACAAAAGAGTTATGCTTGAAATATGGTGAGTCAAGATGCACCAAGCACTTAACTCAACCTGAGCTAAAATATATGCCTTACCTTGACCCAATATGATGGAAGGACATCCTATAATAATTTATGAGTGTAATATAAAATTCTTAGGGAGATCTCTAACTAGCTAGAGATCTAGAAGCATAGGCAAGCACCTTGTGTAGGAGGAAAGACATCTAAGAGGTTGAAGTATAGGAGTTGATCAAGATTATATTCCTTATAAAAACTAAAGGGATGTTTCCCTACTAATAAAAATTATTTTAGAGCATGTAAGGAAGATACCAAAAGAGTAGGTCATACCTCAAATGATTGAAGTTGTATCACACATGTCATAGGCATGTGAAGACATACTTAGAATGTAGAGTATGACCAAGAACTACTAATAAATGCCACCATCAATGGATGGTATATTCATGAGGTCCTTATGGACATGGGAACTAAGGTTAACATTTTGACCTAAACCACCTGAAAGAAAATGGGATGGCCACCCTTAAAACACTCCCCTCATATGTTTTTTATGGCCAACAAAACCTGAGTGCAACCAATCGAGATCCTGAAGGGTACTATTGTAGATATTATGGGCATCAAATTTCAAGCCAAATTCAAGGTAATTGAGTTGGTAGAGCATGATAATTATCCAACACTCTTAGGGAGGCCATAGTCTAATCCAATAATGAAAACATGAACTTTAAGAAGCACTACATGAATTTTGATAATGATAGAGAGAGGGTGGTGATCCCCTTATCAAGTGATCAAGGGCCTCCATATGAGAGAGTGGTTGATAAAGATGAGATCAACCACATTTATAACATCACAGTGTAAGGCATCAAGAGGCTTAACCCAAGTGACTAAGGAGTACTCAAATGGGAGGAAAGACAATTAGTGTCTGATATAACTGACATAGCCTATGACTGACTGGTTGAAGAGGCTAATGAAGTGACTAGTTGAAGGTGCCACCTAGTACAGACAACTGAGCTAAGTCCAATCAAAACAAGACTAATTAGGATTGAATGCACTCAAAATAAATGGGTTCCCCATGCCAAAAAGGTACCAAAAAAAGGTGTTTTGACTGAATAAAGGGAAGCTTACAGTGCTTCCAATATATTAATGGAGCTAGCATGTAGATAACTATGTTTATGACATTGAAGAATGCATTCCCAAAGAAATAGACAAGATGGGTACACTAGTACATACCCTAAAGAGCATTGTTACTCAGTGGGTAGTATAAAGGCCTAGCTTGCCAACATGGCAAGATGTGAAGGTAGAAATATGTACTAGGTTTGGAAAGTGTAATGAGTACATAGACATACCTACTTACTCAGGAAATTTTGACCCCATCATGCATATGTGCTTGTGTGAAGAAACCCAGACTGTCTGTAGTGAGAATGCACCTTGAAGCTTGTGAGTTCATGCCTTCTAAAAGACCTTGAAAATATGGCCACGAGCATGGTAAATTTTAAATGAAACACATTGAGAGATAGGAGACTAGGAGGTACTCAAGGATATGTTCATGCACACCTTCTCCTTCTCTTCATAGAACTTAGGCTATTAGATCCATTGTAAGTATTTCAAAGGGCATTGTTTGAGGACACCACCATCCTAGAAGAGTTACTTAGAGACATTTTTAGGGAGAAAGGACTAGTTCTCCTAACATTATTTAAAGAGAATGTGCTTAATAATGAATCCAATGAGGAGGATGATGAGACCTAAAAAGAGTGAAATTAGAAGGATCTAATAGGAAGATAAAAAAGTGTGCACCTTATGGATGATGACACCCCAAATGAAGAAGCTTTGACTCATCTTCAAATTGAAACAATGGAGGGGACAGGGCAAGTTGAAGACTCTCATTAGGATATTAATGAACCCTACCATGTGCCACTCAAGACCACTAAAGTATACATCAGTGTAGAATATGAGTCAAAGACTACCACTATAGGCACTTACTTGTCTAAGCTAGAGATGGCATGAATCATAGACCTCCTAAAAGAGTTTTAGGACATGTTCTTACATAACTACTAGGGCATGAAGGGAACCTACCCTTACCTTATAAAAATGAGCATAATTTTGGTGGATGGCATGAGGCCTATCAAGAAGCACCTGTATAGGATGAATCCTAATCTCCATGCCAAGTTGAAAATGGAGATTGATGGAATGTTGGTCGTCAGTGTCATCTACCCTATACAAGAGTCTAAATGGGTGAGATCAATGGTCATAAGCATTGAGAAGGATGCATGTATATGGATCTAAATTGACTATATAATTTTGAATTCCACTTGCATCATTGACCTATTTCTAACCTTGTTCACTGATAAGGTCTTGGATGGTGCCACAGGTTGAGAAATCTATACATTCACTGATGGTTTCTTGAGCTACCATCAGGTGTAGATCAAGGAGGAGGATAAGCCCAAAAGAACCACTACAACTGAATGGGGTTATTTTGATTATAATGTGATTCCCTTTGAACTCAAGATTACACCACCCATATTCTTTAGGGTGGTGATCACTGCTTTTAAGGACTTCATCCATAGGTTCCTCTAAGTCTATCTCAATGACTAGAGTGTGTATGGCCTTATAAATGACCACTATGACAATATGCACCTCATGTTTTAGAGGTGTTGATAGATATATATATATTTTAACTTGAAGAAGTGCATCTTTTTAACCCTCTTAAGAACATTTCTCGGGCACATCATCTACAAATATGGTTTGCTTGTTGACCCTACGAACATAGCCATCATAATTCAGCTCTAGACTCTTTCAATGTAGAAAGATATTCACACCTTTCTAGGCCATTATGGATATTATAAGAATTTATATGGAGCTATGCAAAGATTGAATCACCTCTAGAAGATATCTTGAAAAAATATGACCCATTCTATTGGGGAAGGGCATAAGAGTAGGATTTTAAAACATTGAACTTGAAGTTGGATAGCATGTCAATTCTATAATTTCTAGTCTAGACTACTCCTTTCCACATCTATGTTAATGCTTCAATCTATAAAATTGGTTCCATATTGGCACAACTAGGTGAGGTAAAGATGGACCACCCCATCTCTTTCATAAGTAGGAAATTGGTGTAATAAGAACAACACTACACCACCATCAAGCATGAAGCACTGTCAATAGTCTATGCCTTAAAAAAAATTAGGAAATATCTACTAGCAATCCCATTCATCTTTTTCATTGATCATGATTTGATAAAGTACCTCATGAAAAAGCCTATTTTACATGGGTGCATATGCAAATGGATAGTTCTATTCCAGGAATTCTAGTTCTCTATTGTTATTAAACCTAGAAAGTAGAACTTGGTACTAGACCATTTGTCTTTCATCAATTTTGGTGATGCAACAACACTAATTGAGGATGACATGTTGGATGCAAAACTATACAAAGTCTAATTCATCCCTAAATCTTTGGAAAATATTGTTTCTTCTTAACATCTGGGTTTATACCCTAGACAATGTCAAAAAATGAGAAGAAGAAACTTGTAATTTACACCACCCCCTTCTAACTCATTGAGGGGGAGATGTAAAAACTAAATAGAGATGAAGGCCTACACTGGTGTGTTCTAGAACAAAAAATATACTCCATCTTACAATAAAGACATGAGGGAATCATAGGAGGCCATTGTGTTGGAGATGTAATGGCACATAAGATATTACAATCAAACTTGTGGTGGCCAATCATGTTTCAAGATGCAAAGGAGTGTGCTAAGGCAAGCAACATATGTTAGGGCATCAAAAATCCTAACTACTAGGATGATATTCCTCTCATCCATATTCTTTCCCAGGCACCATTTGATAAATGGGCCATTGATTTTGTTGGACCAATAACTCTCATAACATGGTGCATAGGTGTAAGGTACATCTTGGTTGCTGCTGACTATTTAACTAAGTGGGTCAAGGTTGTGCCAATAGAAGACTATATAGCTATGATAATAGTACACTTCATTTGGGAGAACATAATAAGTTGATATGGGTGCCCATTAAGTCTAACTAGTGATAGGGTCATTCATTTAATCCATGATATGATGTACATCCTCTTAACTAAATACATGGTGGCACACCCCAAGATCACCTTGTATAGTCTAGAAGCAAACAATACCATTAAAGAATTTAACAAGATCTTGGGAACATGCCTAATAAATATATGTGATGTTGGTCATAAGGATTGAAATGATCATGTTTTAGTGGTACTATGGGTGTATCATATGATATATAATCAACTAAATAAATCTATACCCTTTCAATTGGTGTTTGACACTTAAACAATTCTCCCCATGGAATTTATGGTGCATCCTCATGTATTGTATGGATTGGTTGCTTAGATAACCAAGAATCTTTGAGTATAAGGTTGGAAGAGTTGGATTTTTTGGATGAAAAGTGTGCCCAAGCAAGATGGAGTCAACAAATTGAAAAGGCATGCCAAAAGCTCTAGCATGATAAACACATCAAGTATAAGGAGTTGATTGAAGGAGCATTGGTGTCTCTATATGACTCAAAGTACCTTGAGCACCTAGACAAATTATAAATAAGGTGGATGTGCCCCTACATCATCCACCATATCTTGGATATAGGCACATGAAAATTACACATGTTATCTAGAAAAATACTCCCAAAGCATTTCAATGGAAACCAATTGAAGTCAAATTAGTATTAGGATTGTGCTTGCACTATAAGAATATTATTTTGCACAAGCTAAACCATTTTTTTTTTGGTTCCTTGTATAGTGCAAAGAGGAAATAAGTGGTGCACGATAGCCATAAGGACTTATATATTAGAACATCATGCATAATTTTAGTTATATGAATAAAGCACTTATATTTAATATGCACATAAAGCCATGACACCTAAGTTCTGGGTGCATGAATCAAATCCCACTCTAGTGAATCCATCTGGCCTCTCATGCATAATCCTAACTAGGTGAGTCAAGTACTTATGCTTTATAATCACCTAAGGCTAGACACCTAAGTGGTGGGTGTGTGAAACTCGTTAGACTTAGAAAAGAACCACACAATACTCCATGCACAAGGTTCCAAATGAAGGGTGCTTCTAAGCCTATACATGCACTACACTAGACTTTCACTCATGATTCTAATGGAGTGAGTCAAGCACTTGCACCTTCCAAGTACACGAGGTTAGACATGTAAGTGGTGGGTGTGTGAAACTCACCAAACATAAGTAAAAGATGCACAAGATCCATGTGTGCAATATGAACTTTATAGGTCTCTTGGAGGCATAAGAACAAACTACTCTAGCACTTCCATGCATAATACCAATCAGGTGAGTCGAGCCCATTTGATTCTAAGAACCTAGGGTGAGATGATTAAGTTCTTGGGCATGAGGAAGTTATTATAATTTTAATATTTTCACATAAAAGGATAACATACATAAGCACAAGGATAAACTTTGCACCAAAGTTTGAAAGGGGTGCATTAAATGAACATGCACCAGAGACCAAAGAACAAGGTGAAGATGCTCAATAAGGTTGGGAATAAGAAAGAAACTGAATATACATAATTTGACCATGCATAATAAAACCAAAATATAACATGGAGCACTAGAGGTCTAATATAAGGGATTTTTATGGGGTAGGATAGGGGAAGGCAAGATGAAGTGCAAGAAATTGACCAAAATAGAGAAGTGTGCTTGAAATAGAAGTGTAGCTAAAAGAGAAAGTGGATTCAAGGAGGTTGAATCACATGTATGTGAGGTTTTATTACTAGGTTGACACAAGGAATGTGAATGTCATGCCAAGTGAATAAGAATAGGAAAAAAATCATCTAAGATAGCTAGTGTCCACCCAAGTTTGAATGAGAAGTGACTAAACTAAACGTCACTTCACTGAATTATCGTTAGAGAGAATTAAATGAATCAGTGGTTTAGGCACAAAGATATGAAATTAATGCATTGATGATAAATGATTTTTGTGGATTCATAAAAAAATCATTTTTCAAGAAATTGAGGTGCCATCATGCCATAAAGCACCTGCATTAGTGATAGTAGATAAGGAAAGGGTATAAATTAGCAAGCAATAGACTTGCTTAGGTTAAAAAGTTTATGTTAAATTAATAATAAGAGTGAACCTAAGTAAAAACCAAAGAGCTGAGGTGCAAAAACTCTATACCAATGAGAATTTAAGCACTTTTGGGCACTAAGAGTGGATGATTGCATACCAAGAAGGATTGTGTTTATAGTAAGGTTGATTTGAGGGAGTGTAGAGAAAGGATCTTGTAGAAATCAAGAAGGTAATTAAGTTAGTTTATTCCCAAGATGCCATTAAAGGCTAACAAAGCTTTAGAGCTAAGATAATAGTCACAAATCCCATGACTATAGAACTGTAATCACCATTCAGGGCTTCAGTAAACTACACCTACCAAATTTAAACACTAGTAGGTTCAGAATGATGAAGAAATGAAAGGGATCAAGCATCAAGCAAGAACAAAAATAATTAAAATGGGTGTGTATAGTGCTTGAATTAGCCCCATCAAAAATAGTGGTGCCACGTGTGGAAGTAGTGAGCATGGCATAGGTGGAGACTGAAATGCTCACCAAAATGTCCTACCAAGTAATTCAAATTCCTTTAGAGGTCATGATGGGGACACCATCACACATATAATCCTTTATAGGACCTAATACAAAATTGGATGGTGGATAGAAGGTATAAGATGGTACAAGGCGATGCCCTATTTGATGTCTCAATCCAAGACAAGTTAATTACTTTTGGTGAAACTCAATTTTATGAGTTACCATGCTTTAGAAAGCTAGAGGATCTGGTACAATTATTATTCTCACACATCCATGAGGATTGCATCTACTTTGCAAGGAGGTGCATGAAGATTTTAACACATTTGATAAAGAGAATAATTGGGCTCCCAAATATTGGTAAAGACATCCATCAGATGATGGATGATGATGAATACATGGATTACATAGCCCAAATCCTAAAGTAATTCAAGGGAGTTTCACATTCCCCATAAAGGAGTGCAAGGACCAATGGTGGTGGTGAACCTTGTAAACTCTAATCTATGCCCAAGTAGTTGATGGACCAATGTGATAAAGGCATACTTTTGTATCACCTATCACATGGTGCAAGGAAAATAGTTCAATATTTCTAAATTCATCACTAATGAATTTGTGAGAAATGCACAAGAGTACCAAAACATAAAAGGGAACATTTAGGTGGGATCTATTCTCATCCTCATTATCATGGAAGAGATTGGACTCTTAGAAGGGGATGAGGACAACCTCTGGGTCCATTCATATCACAATGACTCCGTGACACAGAAGTATAAAGACTTCATGAACCACCTCTCTTTCATCAGAAAATATAAGACTCACATCATGGGGTGGTGTGAGAATTACATAGAGGCCTTCGATCTATAATGGTGTATCCTTTAGGGGCTCCTTCAGAGTATGTTCAGAATGTCAAACTTTGTTGTAATACAACACTATTATTTAGTACGCTTGTTGTTAGTTGATGGTAACATGTTAGGGTGGATAAATTTCCCCTACGCCTTCTTGATAATATACCTCAAGGATGTATTACATCATATCCCCAATGCACAATAGTTAGACATTATAGTAAAAGACCTATATGTATAAAGATGCAGGATGAGGCACCAATTAACTCACATAGATGGGAAGACCATTGAGGATGAAGAGGATGAATCAAATCTCCTAGATATCCAACCCCTTTAGAATTCAACCATAATCAACCACATCCATGGATTATACTATGAGATGAAGCCACAAAAAAAGAGCCTCAAATTTGAGCAGATTGAAGACCCCCTAATCTGGATCAGTGACAAAGGAACAATATACCAACAAAGAAGAAGAAGTATCCCAAGAAGAAGATGGGGGAGACTTTTAAATAGATAAAGGATAAACTAAGGCTCAAGATCACCTCAGAAGAAGAATCCTGTCCTATGAACTCCACAAAGAAGCATGTGCAATTCAAATTAAAGGCTTCCCCTAGTACAAGGAAAACAAAGAAGGGCTTTGAAGGTTCCTCCTAAGGCACCTAGGATAATATTATCTAACATAGAGTAAGAAGAGGATATGGAAGAAGAAATATCTAGGAGGGGCATATACATCATGCTTGAGGAAGACAAATCCTTGTTAAGTGAATGAACCCCCTCTCCATCCCTTCAGATTGAATTAGAGAAGAAGATGCAGAGATGGAGGAAACTCAACCTTAGTGAATCTAACATACAGAAGGCACATGATCTAGAGAAATGAAGAGAAGAAATGACAAAGGCTAGAGTATTAAAAAAATCCATTGAGATGGTTGAGGTTGAAGATCACAGGAAAGAAGTATAAAAATTCAAGGTGTGGGAGATTAAAGGGAGGAATGAAGGTGAAGTAGGTGAAAATCCCAGTGAGGTAGAATCGCATGGAGAAGCAACACCCTCAGGTGCACCAACTGAGAAAGATCAAATCATAAATGGGAGGACATGGGCCTAGACTGAGATCACATCGATGCAGTGCTAGAATTACACCATAAGTGAGAGGCCATGAGGGTCAAGGGCATGTCCCAAGCTAAAATTGATTGAATAGAGGTTGAGGAGATAAAGGAAAAAGAGAATAAATGCAATGCACAAGCTAAGAAAAGGCAATCAGAGAAGAAAAATATCGAAGAAGAAAAGGCCAAAAGGAAAGAAATAAAAGAGAAAGTGACCCAATTAGAAAGGAATAGAATGAATAAAGAGAGGAAAAGGTTATTCTTATTTATTGGTACTTATTCTTCTTCTAAATTTTATTTATGCTTATATTCATCACCTTCAAATTCATCCCATCCTCTACCTTCTTATTTCTATACCAAATATTCATGAACTTCATTTATGCATTAATTTTGATTGTACCAAAAGGTTATAATAATTTATAGACAAGTATAATATATATCCCATCCATATCAAAAGTATAGAAATTTGAATGCTTCAAAAATTATAACATGCTTACTTGCTTTTTAAGTGCCCTTGATTTTTTTTGCTTAAACTTGTAGTTTTTTCATTGAGTCTATGCTAATGAAATTATAACTACTACGTAGATTTATAAATAAAATAATTTAATTTTTTTAAATGCATCTATGAACTTGTAGTTTTTTCATTGAATCTATGCTGATGAAATTATACCTACTATTTAAATTTATAAATAAAATAATAACATTTCTTTTAATGCATTTATGAAATTAAAATATTTAATCTTATTTTATTGTAGCTAAACAATTTTAACCCTTACCTTTCATCTCTCTTATGTTTCTTTATCTTTCTTAACATTATCACCAACATGATTTTTTTATTTTTTTTATACCTCATCCTTATTTTTTCCTACTCATATTTATCATTGTTTTCTTCCTTAATGTCATATTGATCTCAAAAAATCTATTCCATTTCTTATCGATTCTTTTTACATCCAAATAAACCAACTCAACGTAGAATTATTGAAATATAGAGTTAAATATTATTTCCAAAATTCTAAGAAAAAAATATCTCCTTAAATAGAAATCACCATTCTCTAGCATCATACCATTATCTATAGAAAAAAATTAAAACCACATGATCCACGATTCATAAAAGTTAAGGTTTTGAGGCTTAAAAATGTTAGATTATAGAGATTTTTAATTCCTCAATAATTAATAAAACTAATCCAAATACCCATAAACTTAAATACTTAAAAGTCTATTTTTTAAGAAAAATGGAATTTCAATTGAACACGTTTTGAATAATATACACATATAAATGCACAAATCCATAAATTATTTTATTTTTGGGCAATCCAAGAGTAACAACTTGCAATTGAAAAGTATCCATTTATAATAATCCAAAGATAATGAAATTATACTTATTAGAAATATCCTAATTTTTTCTTTCCAATACTAAAACAATCACCTCAATCTAACACTTGAGCATAAAGTTATTGTGTATGCACTAGATGGGCCTTTTTATGACTTGTAGATCCAATAGGTTCAAACTACAAAAATTATATCTCCTTCAATATGAATTTAAATGTTTAATGTGAATAATTTAGTCTCAGCTTTGTGTAAGAAGAATGATCATTTATATTAAATCGGGCCTTTATTTGGAATTTAAAAAAATCATTAGCTCTACCACCTTTATTAGCACTTTCTTATCACCAATATCTTAAATAGGTAAGGTGAGAACATAAAATGAATAATCATAGACAACCCTAAATTAATAAAAACACTATAAAAAATGAAAATTTGTTATGTATAAATTATAATATTCAACATATTTTTAAAAGTTAGTTAAAAAGAAAATTAATACATTAACTTAAGCCCTTTTATAAAAGTGAAACAATAAATGACAAGGGATTGGATGTTTGGACATAATTTTTTTGGATATTTAGCTTCTTTGTAACATGATTATAATGAACACTAGAAATTTATATTGTTTGATATACATATTTATTAAAATATTAATAAATAATAATAATTTGATTCAAAAATTTAATAAAAACCATAACTCAACCTAAATTATATTTTCTTAATCATACATGTATGAGTAAGATCTTGTATACAATAGTGGGTGTGGGGGGAGCAAGATCGAAGAGGAATAGGGAAGGGTGGAAGGGCATTACATCTACTATGCTCCCATCTTCTTGGGATTATATCCAAACTACACTCTCATATTTAGATTGATTGCCAGTTAGACATTTGTTGGTTGTTTGGTGTATCTACCTTCCCATTCTTTGAACTTCATCTATACCTTCTCTATCCCTTCCTTCAACATCTCTGTGGTGGGAGTGGGAGCTTGAAAGGTGATTAGATTAATTATTATGATTTGAATGGAATAAAAATTCAACTCACAACTACCTACACCCCTCAACAGATTGGTGTGGATAAAAAGAAGAACCATACAATGGTTGAAATGGAAAAGATCATGTTACAAACAAAGGGATTGAACAACTCCTTTTGGGGTGATGTAATTGCTACACCAGTATATATTCTCAATCAAAGTCCCACTAGTGCACTTGAAAATATGACTACATATGAAGCATGGTATGAAAATAAGCTTAATGTCAAATATTTCAATGTTTTTGGTTGCCTAGCCTATGTTCATGTAGTTGATTAAAATAAATAAGCTATATCCAAAGAGTGAGTCTTTAATTTTTGTTGGGTACAGTGAATAAATCAAAGCTTATAAGATTTATAATATTTTCACTAATTGTATAGTTATGTTGGTCATGACAAAGATAAAGACAATATTGAAAAGTCTAAATATGATGGTATTTAAGATGATATTCTTAGTGATCATTCCACTATTACTTTAGTTTCAAGTTATACAAGTCTATTAAGTAGACGCTCATCTAGTGCATGTATTCCAAGCATAATTTTAGCTTCAAATCCTAGTTCTTTAAGGAAGGTAAAAAACATGAGTTAAATTTATCAATGTATAAAAAGCCAAACACATGAATAATTTGAAAGAGGTGAGATAACAAATTATGCTTTAATTACACAAGCTAATTTTAATCCATCATGTTTTGAAGATGCATGTACTAATGATGTTTGGGTGAAAACAATGCAAGAATAAATGGATTATATTGATAATAATGATACTTGGGAACTTGTAGAATGCCCACATGATAAGAAGTGTATTAGTACTAAATGGTTCTACAAGACTAAGTACAATAGTGATGGTAGTGTTAAAAGACACAAGATGCATCTAGTTGCAGAAGGTTTCACTCAAAGAAATGGCATAGATTATGAAGAGACATTTTCACTCATTTTAATAAAAGAGACTATTTGAATGGTGATTTCACTAGAGACTCAAAATAAATGGAATATAAATCACATGGATGTGAAAAGTGACTTTTTGAATGGGTACTTAGAAGATGAAGTCTATGTACAACAACTACAAGGTTTCTTAGTTCAAGGTAAAGAAGACCAAGTCTAAAAGTTAAATAAAGATTTGTATGGATTCAAACAAGCACCCAGAGCATGGTATGTCATGATTGATGGATATTTTTAGCAAAATGAAGTCAGCGGAAGCAAGAGTGATGTTACTCTTTACTAAAAGTAAGAAGGTAATGATATCCTTATTATATGTTTTTATGTTGATGATTTGTTTATATGGGAATCAATTCTAAGATGAAATATGAATTCAAAATTAATATGATGAACTAATTTGAAATGAAATAATTAGGTCTCATTCAATACATTTTAGGGATGGGGGTTCATCAAAATAAATATGACATCTTCATTTGTCATACAAAGAATACAAATGATATGTGGAATAAATTCAATATGGTTGATTTTTAACCAATATCCACTACAACTACTCATGGAGTTATGTTATGTAGAGAATATGGTGTTGAAAGAGTATTTGAGACAACATAGAGAAGTGTTGTGAGAAGCTTAATGTTTATAACTCACACAAGACCAAAGATTACTTATTCAATTTCTATTGTATCAAGATATATGTCTGAGCCACATAAAATTCATATGAAGGAAGACAATATTATTTTAAGGTATGTGAAAGGTATTATTAGCTTTGATATCCATTATTATACTACTAAAAAGTTTGATCTTTTTGGTTTTAGTGATTCTAATTGGGGAGGTATTTTGGATGACCAAAATTCAAAATTTGAGAATTGTTTTACACTTGGTTCTAGTTTGGTTACATGGATCTCAATGAAGCAAATTTAAGTTGATACTTCATGTACATAAGCAAAATATATTTTAGTCACTTCAACTAGTAAACAAAAATTATATCTCCAAAAGGTTTTAAATAAATTAGAGAGAAACAACATCAACCTATATAGTGATTTTTTGTTATAATTTAAGTGTTATAAAATTAGCCAAGAATTCATTCCATCACAACATCTGAAATCATTTTGATTTGAAGTATCACTTTATTTTATATTTGGTTCAGAAGAAAGATGTAGAATTGAAGTATATAAACAACCAATAATAGGTTACAGGTATATTCAATCAAGTTATTTCAAAGTTCAGTTTTTGAAAATCTAAGATCAAGTTAATAGTCTACTCCACATCAATGAGGAGAATGTTGGTTAAATTATTTTTGAGTATGAGTTCTACAACAGATATGAATATGCAATAGATCATGCAATTTATTTAATAGTCAAGTTGATATTGAGTGATACTATTTTTAGAATAATAAATCCACTGATGGCTTTAAATATGTTAAGTTTATTTTCAAACAAGTTGTTTTATTTTTATTGTCTAAATATATTTGCAATGATTTATTTTTCATTAGAAAATCGTGTTCACATCAATTTTAAAAAATACATTGTATTAGATCTTCATTATTAATGAGAATGAGTCAAACAATTTTATGAAGCAATTTTGTTTTTGTTCTAATTTTTTCTGTTTATTCATACTACATAATTGGCTATGGATTTCTTGTTTTCTTTTTTTATGAACAGTGTTCATATAATATATATATATATATATATATATATATATATATATATATATATATATATATATATATATATATATATATATATATATATATATAAGCTCAGACAACATTAAAGCCTCATTGAAGGTATTGTATTCTCTTATTATTAATTTGAGAACCAATAAGAGTGACTACTCTTTGCACCAGTTGTTATTATCATTGATACCATTTTTATTATACTGGGTTTGATCCTAGTATGATCGGACCTGCAATAACCATTTAAGCTATATCATTTGATACTATATAGAAAATATTTCCTTACATATATTAGTTGATTTTTATGGAAAATTTACACTTTAAGAAACCAACATATAGTGAATCCACCTTATAATTATCAATGAAATATAAAAATTTACATATGCAAATAAGGTGATATGTATAATGGCACATGTAAAGTAGGTAGCGATTGAAACATTATAGCATATATATTTTTCTAACACAAATTCAAGAACCCACATTCATTTGTCAATCGTTTAAATGGAAGGATGTACTTTTTAAATATTTTTGAAAAAAATGCATGCCTCAACATAAGAGTAAAGGTGATTTTAATTTAATTTATTTTAATTTAGATATTAATGTCTGTAAGAAGCTGATAATGGCCAATGTCTGGAAATGAGGTTGTGTTCTTTGTTGCAGTGTGCTAATGTGTTGTGTGAGGAGGTGAGTCAGGTTGAAATGGTGACATCATACCTAGATTTAGACTAGATATCAAATTTACATGATTTACACCCATTACAAATGGGTACACAGCTTGTAGGGTGGTGGGTTCTTTGATTGTACATTTTATATTGTCAATGGTCAATAAGGATGACGTAATGTTGACTTGATTATAATACTTTCATTATAATTCTTGTAGACTAATTATTTCATTATAATTCTTGTTGACTAATTATTTCATTGTAACAAAGAGAATAGATTCTGAGTTACAAAGTATATACATTCAAGCACAACACAAAGTAAATCAGGATTCACAGTCTGACAATAAAATAGCTTGGCAGGGAAGAGCTTTCAGCATCAATCCCAGGTTTGAAATAGCTTAAATTGACTTTTACTAAATGTCAATTAACACTTGTTTTCATGTTTTGAAATACCCAAAACATTAATAAATAACATCTAAAAATTACAACATGTTAGTAATGTTTTTTTAGGCTTCTTATTTATAGCTTTCTTCTTTGACATACTTGAAAACTATAAAGATAAATGAAACGTATACATGGAAGTAAGAAAGTTTATTCGAGGTACATCAAGATTTTAACAAGAAATTACCAAATTTCATGAAAAATGCCATGATGATCCCATTACCCATTATTAATATTGTGATGACACTTGAGAGGTAAATCAAAGATTCAATGAACAAGAAAAATAAATACATATTTTGGCAACATTAAAAGGTAAAACAACTAGATGCAGAATCTATGATGGGCTAAATCTTCAAAAATATTTGCAAACAAAATTTGAGTTATTTTGTACTGATGCTCATATTTAATTCAAATTTATAACGAATAGAATAAAAAAAATTAATCCATAGAAATGCTTGAGAAATATATTTTTAATGAACTAAAGCAACAATATTTTGGAGGACTATGATATACATTTAAAAAAAGTTGAAAGAGTAGTTCTAATTACCACATATGGAGATATACATACAAAATATTGTTGGACCTATCAAAGTGAGGAAACTAGTTATAATGTAGATGATGAAGCTCTCGAAGTGAAGAAACTGGTTACAATACAGATGACAAAGATGTGGATATAATTTAGCACTTGGTTAAAAAACATAGCAAACATGTTCAAAAATGTGGTTAAGGATAATAACCAATGAAGGAGAAATATGTTATATGGTGCTCAAACAACAAACAAAAGGACATATGGAAGAGGAATGTCCTGTTAAGTATTACTCCATATGTAATGTCAAAATGCTTGATATAAATAATTTTTGTTTAATGTGAAACCTAAAAGTTAAAAGTAAATAAGAAAATCAGGCTTGTGTTATACAATCAACGATACCAAGAATTGGTGGATACAGGAATCCAAGTTAACATATTAAGCCAAAATGAGCATTTAATCTAAGAGTACAAAAAATATGTTTTGTTGAAAATGGATGTCCTATTGAAATATGTAGAATTTGAGAGTGCTGGGAAAGTTCATTTGTGATTACCCAACATTAAAAGCCTAAATTTATTGCATCCTAAATATGTTTTGTACCCTTAAGTTTTGACCTTATGACAATACTAACCTTAAGAATAAAATTTTCAATCAAACTCTAACTCTTCACTTGTACCAGAGTCACATAATACCTATCTATTGTTGTAGCATGGAAATGTATACCAACAAGATCACATCTACAATCATGCACTATTGATTACTCTTTGTATAATATTGACATATTCTTAATTAATATATGAGGTATTAATAATAATAACCAACTCTCTATAAAATTCATTCATAGGATTTTGGTTAGTCCTAGAATTGCCTTAGGTTCATAAAAGCAATTAATGATAAAAATTACAAAAAAAGAGAATGAAAAGCATAAAATCGATAAACTAGCCATAGTTTGGGATTTTAAAAAATTAGACACACTACAATGAATTAGTTCAAGTAACAAAAAATTACGAGGTTAGTTTGAATGTATGAATATTTTATTTTTATTTTTATGAAGGCTATGAGGAAGGCTATCAAGAAGAGTATCAAGAACTATAGATGAACTATAACAAAGGAACTCTAGATGCCCAAGCTCTTGATAAAAATTATAGATGATTTTACCTCCCTATTCCTCTCTTCTTATATGTAAGGTAATAGATTTACAACAAGATGTTAACTAGGCCTTCTAATTTTAACTCGTATATGTAATGACTCACACACATACTTAAACAAGCTATTTTTAGAAAATCAAGGCAAGTGGTTTGCAAGTTGGTGGTTGAGGAGGTGCACCCTAACCATAAATGGTTAGGGTGACTGTCGGTGGTCATCGTAACTATCATCAATCGAGGGTGAAGGGTCAAAGTGGGTAAAATGTTGGTTAAGCTAGTTTGGTCAAACTAACTATGGCTTAGGCTCGATTAGGGGTCAAAGGGTCAGATTTGTCCCAAGTGGGTCCTAAGGTGGTCCAAGGTTATTTCAACACTCATAATTGTGGTGTGTATATTTCTAGTATCTATACCCACCATTGGATATAGCATCTCATTTCATGCAAATCATCATTGATGACATAGTGAGATTCTTATTCAACTAACCTCCACTTACTCATCAAGAACTAAATCAACTTTCTCAAATTATTTATGATATGAATAGGAATCAAATCTAGTAACTCATCCCTTTTTCTCATTAATTTTCTTGAGTTTATCACCTTTGGCCTGAGTACCAACAAGGATTTGGCTTGAGGTTGAATTTAATTAGGAAGAGGAGGATAATAGGGGTTTTGGTGAGCTTCAATTTGTTTAGTTAGTTTCCTAACTTGAGCTTATAGGAATTTACATATTTCTTACCAAAAAATGACATCATCTAATTTCTCATGACAAGGCTGATAAGAATCATGTTGAGGTTGATATGCATCATGATAAGGTTGATAGGACTAATATTGTGTTTGATATGAAGGAACTTCTTGATACTCTTCTTGATAGCCTTGATCAACCAACATGCCAAGTATTTAACTAATCTTGATTTAAAATCAAATCCAAGTATCACCAAATGAGATTTAAGGAAGAGGACATTTGAATTAAAAAAATTGAAAATAAGACAAGGGTTGTATGAATGGTTGGTTCTATATTTTGTTGTATGAAATGCATTGACTAACTTTATGTGTTTGATGAATTACATAATGAGGTAACTTATTAATTCCTTTATTATTGTTTATTTTGATGATATTATTGTTTTCAACAATTTTTTTAATGAGCATGTTGATCATTTAAAACAAGTTTTGAATGTTTTTAAGGAGAAAATGTTTGTGTTCAATGAGAAGAAATGTGAATTTTCTCAACAATCACTTGTTTTATTATGGCATATGGTTGGATATGGGGAATTAAGGATTTATCTGGTGAAGGTAAAAGCTATTATGAATAAGCCAAAACCTTTTAATGTGACTTAAACAAGGAGATTTATTGGTATAGTTTAATATTTTAAGAATTTCATCAAGAATGTATCTTTCATAGCCACACATTTGCATGCCCTAACAATAAGTAGCAAGACTTTTATTTGGGATAAGAATAAACAACATGCATTTGACATTTTCAAGCACAAGATTATGCATGCTCTGGTATTAGCTTTATCTTATTAAAACTTCCCTTTGAGTTGGAAATATATGCTAGTAACAATGCTATGGGGGATTTTACTATTACAATGAGGTAAGTTTGTATGTTACAATTCATAATTTGTTCATGGTGCAGTTATGATTTATTTTAAATACGATAAATAAATATAAGATCAATTTTGATTGGTCAAGAATTAGAAATAATATCTTATGGGTAGGGGAACTATTGTCCACATGGATCGTTATCCTCTCTAATATTTTGCAAACTCAAACCAAAATTTAGCAAGCTAAACAATATAAGTGGATTGGTTTTTTGTAAAAAATCATTTGATTATCAAATATAAGAAAGGTGTGATTAAAAAACTAGTGAATATGTTATCCAAGGCTCTTTCATTTTCAACCATGGGAACCATAACTCTTATTTTTTATTTTATGTGTGAGTCTTATCTAGAGGGATAGGAGCATATATTTATCTTATTTTTAGATTAATTTGAATCACAATATTCTAAACTTGTAGAATTAATTCATAATGTAATGTATGGAAATAAACCATAAATATGAATGTAATTGATTGAGATTGATCTAATAATGTAATTTACTATATATGGAAAGTATTAAGAAGATCAATATACTTAACTTTATTATTTTAATGGCTAACTGTGATTGTGTTATGAGTGTGGAAATGAACTAGAAGTAGGTCTATGATTTGACCAAATTTGGAAATGTATCTCTATGCATGTAGGTTCACTAATTCTAGTTCTATGGAGACTTTTCTAGACATAGGTGATGGGAGTATGATGTTATCATCCTGAGATGCCCTACTTTTCTATGACTGTACAATGTAACACATCTACTTGATATGTCTTTGGATGTGTGATGTTTAACCCTTGATTGTATGCTTAGATCCAAAAATCAACTTCCTTCTCCTCAAAACCCTAGGTTCTATTATGAAGTGCAAAACCTATAAAAATTGAGGAAGGGTATTTGGGTTGATTTGACCTAAATCACCTTTATTGATGATTGATTGTTGGCTATGTATATAATAATCTGAAGAGAGAAGTCAAGCCATAAATAGTTCTTCCCCTTAGTGTGATTATTAAATTTGGATATTTCTCTTTATTAATGTATCTATAAAGTTGTCTTTGAGTTTGAAAATGCTGGTTATTGACTTGACTTAGTATGTTTCAAACTTGGTTGATGACTAGTCCTAGTGATTGATCTAAAATTTAAGAAGAATATGGAATATTTTCTCAATGTGCACTAGTATATTTTATAGATAATTGAGAATTCCATATGGTGAAAAATATTGAAATTGATTTGTATTTATATGAACTCAATTGTATAATTTCATGTGCCACCAACATGTTATGTGAATAGGTTGACCTAAGGAAATACTTTTATTTTGAAAAATAGTCTCTACCAAGTAAAGTGTGTTGACATCAACCTCAAGACAATAATATCAATGTTAGTATTTGAGTGTGATATTTTTATCTACAAGACAAGCATGCAAATTGGTGATCTGGAAAGTTATCAATAAGATATTTTACTAATTTAGCATAAATTGAGATATTCTTGTAGGTGACTGATATAAATTTATAATGGATAGAGATCATAGATAATATAAAGATGTGAATAAATGGATAATAAGAGTTGGTTGAAAACACCCAATTCATTTAGGATAATTGTAATTCAAGATTGACATTATCAGGTGTTAAATACTAGATTTTACTTTCTATAAATGTCTACATTTTATTGTAGTATTATAATGCAATAAAAATACTATAATAAAATAATAACTATATACCCAAGTGTGAACAACACATTTTATCTTTGGGAGAAGTCTCTGAATGTGTAACTATTCCAATAAAAACTTGTATTGAAATATAGTACACATTTTCCATATAAAGAAACTTGAAATCTAAACTATACATGTAACTTAAAATTTTAAAGAGCAAGGATGGATTACACTTATGTATGAGTAATCCATGTTTCACTATAACTTATTGGGGATCATTCTTTCTTGGTTAATCATTATATAATTATACTTCCTTGTTGAAGCACCTAAATAACATGGTCAAATCGAGGGTGATTAAATCCCCAATTTGAAATTTCAATAAGAAAAGGGCCATGGATGTGAATACAAATTCTCTAGACACATATGTAACTAATATAACATTGATCTTGTAACCCCAAGATGATAAGGTGGGAACCACATAGTGTGTTCCCTATGGTTAATTCCATTTCCATTGAGCATTATTGAACCTCAATGTATATTACCTCAAAAATCATGACTCAGATGCTACAAAAAATATTGTAGATTCAGTTTTGATCCACACTTGAAAACACTTGATAGATAACTAAAATTTTGAAAATGTGTATATGCATGAACCTACATAATGTTCCATTGAATAGGTGCCAATTATAAATTGTGATAATTTACATGAACCAACATCATGCCCAACTAAATTTTTGAAATAATGTATATGTGCATTAATTAACATTGTGCCAACCTAAGTCTACAATATGTATATGTGCATAAAACTACATTATTATCAATTGTATCTGTCCTATAAAATGGATTAAATATGACCTTCACATGGCAAAAAATGTATTTGAATGTATATAAATATAAAATATATCACTCATGGAGTGTAAAATTAAGTAGATATGCCCTTTATGTGCCATCAAAATTTGTATAAAAATTAAAATAGTAATCCCAATCTGATGTTTGAATCATATTTCAACTCTACAATCTATAAATTATACTAGAATATACTCATCAGAGATTTATTCTTGATGACATATAACAATAATTTTCCCCTCTTTTGAGGTGTGTAGTGGATCCTATAACTAACTCATCTCACAATAGAAGTGAATTGTATTATGTCATGTATAAAGATAATATCATGTAAAATCATGTCAACGTGTGCAGAGTATGTCATCATAGTAATTTATATAGCATAAAGTCATGTATGTAAAATATGTAATTCAAGGTCATATAATTGATGTGTCCATAAATATGTCTTTGTGAAGCACACATTAATAACTAGCACTAAATAAAACTATGTAGTAAAGAATTTCATGATGTAAATCATGGAACATCACACAAAGGGGAGATGCTTGATATGTATCATGACACATAAAACCATATAAATTACACAATCTTATTAATATCAACAAATAATGTCATGGATTATCATATAATTTCATGTGTAAGTCCAAAGGGACACATACAAGGGACATAAAGATGTCGCTAACAAGCAATGGTAAGGAACCACAAATAAGGGGTTAAATTTATGTAGCATAAAAGGTTAAGGAGACACAAATAGTGTCAAGGGAAATCATATAATATATAAAATTAAATAGCCTATTGTGAAAAATTAACAACATCACTAAAGCATAGAACAAGTGAAAACTAGTCTACACTATCCATTTGCCAATGTTATAGAATAGTAAATAACATATCAATGTGGCACTACAAAATCAATAAATGCATGTATAATAAATATATGTAGCTTAACATGGTGAATACATTATATAAATTTATAATATTTGATAATGTAACCTATGGAAGTAAATTCCCCCAACATTAGCATAACCATTGGGTATAGGAAAGGTCAACCATAGATACATATCCATGTATGATCTATATGTCCTACATCACACTCCTACACCTCATGAAATACATGTGTTTATGAAAAATGAATACATTATCTACCATACATGTGATAAATAACATATATAAATAATTTAATATAATAATGTATGTCTTGCTCAAGTCTTGATTTTTAATTTTTTAATATTTTAGTGTTTTTTGTCTTTTCTTGAATTTTTTGTATTTTTGAATTTATTTGAATATGTGCAAAGGTGATATCAAATTATACCATCAGTGGGATAGTCATATAGCATGCATCTATCATATATGTAATCATATGATAAGTACATTACTATATCAAAGATCAAGATGGGAACCTCATGGCTTAAATCACTAGTACGATCTTCTTCGATATAACTATAATACCAATTATCAATATCAACATAGTTAGTATAGTCATCTTGTGTATCCATATTAGGATATGTATAGAAAATCACACCATATATGAGAATTGTCTTATTAAAATTCCTAATTATATTTAATATGTTCATCATTATTAAGATCTTGCATCTCATTCAAAACTAAAGAAAGATAAATATCATCACTTTAGTATTAGGAAGAGAAACATTTTCTCATTTTAGTTCCTGAATTGGAGATGTAATCATAGATTTTGTAGTGCTTCCATTACAATATATGCATGAAGTATATGTATTTTTTAAATCCTTAGAAACCTCTCATTTATACCATTAGTATTTTTATGACCATATTGCTTTAAAATTTCCTTGTTGGGCACATTTTTCTTAGGTGCACTTTCTTTTTTATTTATATTTTTTATTTTTTATTTCAAGGTTCAATAATTATCCATATGATGCCCATGAATTATATGATGAACACAATAAAATTTGGATTTTGATGTAGGATGTGAAGGAGGCAAAGTGATTTAATTGTTAACATATTCCTTAAACTTTCACTGGGAGACATATGGGCCTTATTTGAAGCATTTGACCTATTGGGTATATATTTTTCTTGCTTTTGGACTTATATTTGGGATGAGGTAGTGGAGAAAGAGATATGCAATTGACACTAGTATGCTTGTAATTTGTGATATGCCCAAAATAATATTCAAATGATGTGATCCATAGACATATTTCCTCTATGGACTATTTCATAAATTCAATTGATCCAAAATAGACACCTTAGACACAATAGGTTGGGAAGACCCAATATTCATACAACATTCATTAAGTGTAAGCACATTACAAACCACATATAAGTTTGGATAAATCATATATTCTTGCATAACATGGTCTTCAAAGGAGTAAAATGAGAGGTCTGATTGGGCATCTCCATTAGGTAGTGTTATTATATTCAAATTTTCTTATGCCTTATATGCAGTATCATTCCATTTAAACTTCAAATATTATTTATGCTGAGACTTTCCACTAGAAGGATTAAATACATAGTGAAGGTTGTTCATGTCAAGGAGCTTAACTTTAAGATATTTGATTGTGTGGTATAAATGGTCAAAATATTAAAACTGCTTGAACATGATGGAGTCATGTAAAGGGTCAAGAAAACTTTGTTTGAACACTTTTTGCATCCCCATGTCAAGCATAGGATTTTTAATCTTAATAAGTATGGTTTTATAATGAAACACATATTCATGGATAGGCTCATTGGGTTCTTGCTTGATCTTGATAATTTTATCTTATGATAAATTTTAACTAATGTGGACTGAAAAATGTTGATAAATTGGTTAGCTTAAGGGTTGAAGGTATGCATAAACTAGAAGGAAATAGTATAGAACCATGTTAATGAATAATATTTTAGACTCATTATAAATAGTTTGGTGAGTAACTTATCATTGGAAACATAATCTAAACATGTTGGGTGAAAACATATGAGATGCTACTCAAGATCACCTTTATTTTTATATAATGGTAGGTTAGATTCTATAAAACCCATGGGTAAAGTATAAACTAAACTCTCTAAAGCTAATAAGTAATGAAATAAAGCATGTGAAACTATATAATAATTATCTTTAGTAATAACTTTCTCTAATTGTAATACCTTATCTTATAAATTTCAATAGTTTGCTCAAGGCAATGTGTAGTAGGTGAGATTGATGATGTAATATGCATAATCATCATAGGATTGAAATCAGTCACCTATATAGAAATACACATGGAATTTTTTGGGAAGACTTATGTTACTCTCACACCTTGGATGAATATATCATGGGTAAGTAAAGATGTATATGAGTTCTATAAATAATAGTAGTAGTGGTCTTAACCCATGTTGTGGGGCTAATACATCTACAAGATTGAACATTATGAAAATTCATAGATTAAATATGCATAAAAATTAAATTTAAAGGATATGTGGGATGTGGATGGGGTTAAGGAGGAACATTTTGACTACCTATATTATGTGGTACTTTATGTCATTTTGGTTTGAGCAAGGATTGTGGCTCCAAATATAAATTATGATAAATAATGGGGGTAAGATAATAGCTAATACAACATTAAGATCTAGGAGGAGGGGAAAAAAAGGAAGTCTAACATTATCTTTGGCATCTAATAGTTAACAAATTCAAATCATCTTAGATATGTGCACATTGAGAATTAGAGAAGGTTAAAGATGGTTCATTATTAATTTGAGCCTGATTAGGAAATTTATATTGAATCCAATTTATACATAAATAAGTGGAAAAATATGAAACGATTATAATCATGGCTTGAGTAAACCATTCAGAAAAATGTTTATTCATTCATGCCATATGTAATTTGTGATATGAGGGAAAATCATAAATTGAGTCTGAATATAAAATCTTAAGGCAAAAAATTAAAAACCCTAGAAAAAATGATGAAACCCTAAGGGTAACATAGGTGTTGGTAATGGTCAAACAATAGATGGGTTTACCAATATTTTAAACCTATTTTTAGATTAATATAAATCAAAATAGCGTAAAATTGTATAATTAATTAAGTTTTTAATATATGGAATTTGATCATAAATTTGAATATTACAAATTGATATTGATTTGATAATGTAATTTAATATTTATGAAAAGTACTAAGAAGACTATGATACTTTGATTTGTTATTTGACTAGTTGATTATGACTTTGTTAGGATAGTGGAAATATATTGGAAGTATGCCTATAATTCATTCGAAGGTAGAATTGCATCTCTATGCATGCAAGGTCACTAATGTCATCTTTGTGGTGAATTCATCTGATGCAGGTGACCTAAGGTTAAAGTTTCTATCTTGGGATATTCTACCTCTTTATGATCATACATTGAATTACAACTATCGAATATGTCTCTATATGTGGGATCTCTCACTCCTAACTATACTTCTCATTGAAACCCAATGTCTACTTGTGAAGGGATAATCATGTAAAAAGTGAGGAAGTGTAATAATGTTGAGCTGGCCTAAATCACCCCTACCGATGATTGATCACTATAAATGTATTGAATTCCTTAAAGAGGAAATTTAAGCCACACATATTTGTTCCCCTTAGTGTGATTTTGCAATTTCACTCTTTTATATATGAATGTACATATAAATCAAGCTTTGATCTTGACAATGTTTTGTCTTAACCTTGTTTGATAGGTTTCAAACTTGAATAATGACTATTCTTAGAGATTGACTTTCAATTTCAAAAGAATAGTGAATATTTTATCAATGTTCAATAGTATATTTGATGGGTACTTTATAATGTTATATAGTTAATAAGCTTGACCTTGATTTTTATTTATATGTGCTCAATCGGGTAACTTCTCACGCCACTAACATGTCAAAACACCATTTGGAACATATCTTATTTTTATTTTTATTAATTTTTTGGACCTTGTTTTACTATAATAAATTGTTATGACTAATTTTAGTATGATCAAACTATTGATGGAATTAATACAATATGATATATGTCGAAATGACTTTGGTATATGGTTGTATTTAAAATGGATTACTTTTAGTTGATCATTTTATTGATTATGCAGTTATGTTTGTTTGGATAATTATTGGATGGATATTGTTGATTTTATCTTTGGTGATTGTAGGGTTTTGATTGATATAGGCTTGACTATGAATACAATTAACAAGGTTAGGAAATGGGTGTTAGTACCTTATAACATAAGCAATGAGTTTACAAAAAGACACCATGGTTATTATAGTTGATTATTTTATCATCTTCATCTTATCTAGTTCTTATGCTTAAAAATTTTGTTCATGTTTAAGTCTTATTTCCTTATAAAGGTTCTTGTGAAGGATGAAATAAGTCTTGTATTATTAGACTTGTCAAAAGATAGAACCTATGTCTACTTGGGCAATGTTGGTATAACTTGCAGTCATGTTTCGACAAGTTGAATGATTTGTTTGGTTTTGGAGATTGCCTTATCAATTTCTTAGATTGATTTCAACTTATATTATCACATTTATTTGTTTTTTTGATGTTCTTCTTATTATCTTTGAGTATTTTGAGTCGGCATGGTTACTTGGACTTCATAACATGAAGTTTTTCTTGAACTGTGTTATGCATTAATGTTCTTGGGTTGGTTACATAGTTTTATCTTTTTTTAATGCCTCACTTGGACATGAAACCATGGGTACCTTTGTGACATAGGTGAGTGATCTATGTTTAGAGGTTATTTGCTTGGTCATATTATTGAATTAATCATGATGTTTGATGAATTTGGTTCTATGTTGAATAGCATGATAGAAAGAGTTAACTAAGGGTTTGGTGGATTAGATCAAAGATGTCTTTGGAACTTGTGAAACATTATAGTTTCATTTTGGTTACTAGAACTATGGACCGAATGAACCCTACTCAGCGCTAGATATAGCGAGAGTTTTTTTGCCTTGTCTTGGCATGTTTGGGGGTTGTTTATTTCATTAAGTTATTATGATCATTAATGGATGTCAATTTCTTCACCCACTGAAACTTGGGGAATAAGGGAATATGGAGTTAAAGGTTCCATTCCACAACTACCTAGGTTTTGGGAGTGGATATTACTATCGACTTGCATAGAAAGGACCAAAAAATGGGGGATATGTTTGGAAAAGTGGCACAAGCATGGGTTTTAATTTTTGGCTCCTTGCTATGGATTTTAGAATATAAAAGGGTTTACATTGCTTAGAACTAGTAAAGCCTTTGGGTTTTGTTAAATGTTTAATTTTCAATTACATTGGAGTCGAGTCCTTTGTTGAGTGTTTCTACATTTTTGTTACACATATTGCAATCAATGTTATTTTTGTGTCATCATGTGGCATTGTGTATTATTTTTATGGTTGATTGAGGTTTTGAACTAGATTTTTGTTTTTTTAGTTTAAAAACATATAATGGGGTTTCACCTATATGGTTTCGACTTGAAATATATCTGTGTTGTGGATGTATCTAGATGGGAAATGATAGGGTATGAGCAAGACTTTCACTCTGTTTTAATTTTCTATTTGGTCATTTCATTTTGTATGAGGTCTGGTTTTCTATTAAAACTCATCCTTTATTTATGTGGCCATAAAATTGTGAGATGGATCCTCATTTTGTTGATGGTTTGGGTGGTCTAGGGCCACTAATGGAGGGATTATGGGGCTAGGAAAGTGATTTTTTATTCACTTTTTATTGATAGATTCGAACCTTGGACGTCTTGAAGAACCTAGGTATGAGCTTGCATTTACAATTTTATGGATTTTGGAAATTATTTTGCATACCTGAATTTTTTCACTCAAATCTTATATTGGAATGACTATTAATGGAATGTTCATCATTATTAATGTATGGCTTAAGTGTTTATCTATGTTAAATAGTTTTAACAGTTGCATGTACCATTCTGGATATTAATTGTAATCAAGTGGATATTATCTATTCCTATTGTTGTGCATGTATGTTGTCCAAAGATTCAATCATTACAGAATGATTAGAGAGTTTATGGGGCTAAGTTTGAATCTTGTAGTTGAATATGCATGTATGATATTTATGATTTAAATGTTCATAGAAGCATGTGAGATTATACTTTTTTGACTGTTGTTTATAATGCTTTGGAATTTCAAATTTGTATGTGTTGGAAAGATTGTACGATATTGAATGATGTTCTTATTTAATATTGAGTTAAGCAAGAATCTTTACATATTCTTTGTTGGATTTTTATATTATTTTTGTGATTATCATTTTTGTGAATATCACTTGGCACTTATCATTTTGTATTAGAGATTTAGGAGTGATATGGATGTAGAATCTTGTTTCTATGACTTTACTATGATTCAATTTATTGACTAGATTAATCTTATATTTTTATAGTCAGTACTAGTGACTGGGTTGAGTGCATTTCTTGTAATGGCATTCATTTTTCTTCCTTTTTTATTTGGTGTGTTGACTTATTCCCCAACACTATGTTATTATTTATATAAACTTTTTATTCTATTTAAACCAATTTTAGTCATAGTCATTATTCAAGTATTTCTTTCAGTCTTCTCTCCCCTAAAGATGGAACTTGTAGTAAGATCCGAAACATCAAAAATTAAAATAACTATATAATGACTCCATAAATACCCTATACTTTTATACACTTTGAAAAAACCAATCTCAAAATCAACACTAATCTTATTCTAAAAACATATAAACTACATAGAAAACTAACTAACCATGAAACACACTTAACAAACCACACAACATAATAGAAAAACATTGTGAAGCTTAATGTATGCCACTTAACCTTGCCTTTTACTTATATTGGAAGGATAAATCACCTATAAACACCAATTGACCATTTTTAGACTATAACAAAAACATTATACAAGTCATTTATTAAGATTAATGATGCACAAAGAAAAACTAGCGACTCATTGAGGGTTGATGCAGTAGGCATCAAAGATACAGACCAATAGAATACTAAGACTATCTTATGTGTTTGGTAGAATAGAATCGATGTAGATCTGACAAGTCCATAGCCACAATACTCAACAGCTCCAAAGTAATTTCCAATTCAACACAAAAAGAAACCAAACACACTCTTTTATAATTTATTAGAAAATGTTCACACAAAGTAATCTCTCCATTAAAGGGTCACTACAAATTGTTCACACAAAATAATCTCTCCATCAAAAGGGCACTACAAATTGTTCACACAAAACAATCTCTTCATCAAAGGGGGTACCACAAACTGTTCACACAGAATATTCTCTCTATGGTGGTATTTAATGGTGATATGCAATCAATCTTGGAAACATATTTGTTCAAGTATAGACATATGTGGTTCCTGCAAGCAAACCATAATGTCCACACTCCCGTCCTTAGCATTTGAATCAAACAAGATGACAAGGCCTTCAATGGGCATCAGTGAAGGGCCTGCATAAACTGGCTTACCCATTCCAAAATGGAATTCGTACATAGCTAATCTTGCCCAGCTTGTGGAAATAACATCAGTGGCATAATTAAATGCTGGAGGTCCTATAATTCCCTTTTTAAGCTCAACAAAGTCTATAGTTGATCGTATAAAATTATCATCCACCATGATAATTGATTTGTGGATCAACTCTGCAACAAACTCTAAAGGTTGATTAATGAGTTCAGACACAGTGGTTTGAACCCATAAATCATAGACAACATTTCCAAAATATTCATCAGGTAAGGGAGGATTTAGTCGTTTTCTTCCATTTATCGAAATGCTAGCTTTTGTTTGAATAGTCTCAGCAAGGCCTCGAGATCTTGAAATGCATTGCCACATATGGGCGAGACTGGTTTCAAAAGTAGTGTAGGGTTTATTTCCTTTGTTGGATATCATTACTTTTGACTTGAGCTTTTGCAAAAATATGGCATTAAAATGAAACATTTTTGTGGCTAGGTTGTTATTTCTTGGAGAATGCATCTGAGGTATAGTATTGTACTCACAATGATCGAACCATTGTTGAGGTGGATCTCTTGCTTTTAGAAGAGATCGATCACGAACACTATGATGTTGTAGAATGTTCTCCCCTCTAACAAGTTTTCCCCAAGTATTGATAAAAAAAAAGGTTGCTTGTCCGTCTGCTACATGGTGATGAAAAGCTATGCCTATAGCCAACCCTCCACATGTAAATCGAGTAAGCTACATCAGCAAACACCGTTATTAAATTACCATTTTAATAATCTAAAAAAAACACTACAACAAATGAAAATTTGTTAAGTACAAATTATAATATTCAACATATTTATAAAGCTCGATTACAAAGAAACTTAATACCTTAACTTAAGACCATTTGTAAAAGTATTGAAAATCATTATAATGAACCCTAGAAAATTAATAATGTCCCATATACAAGTTCATTAAAATATCAATTTAAAAAAGTAACTTGAATCCAAACTTTTAAAAAAATAAAATAAAATTTTATTTTCTTAATCATACCTGTATGAGTAAGAGCTCGGATACAACAGTGGGTGTGGGGGGAGCAAGGTCGAGGAGGAAGGGAGAAGGGTGGAAGGGCATTGCATCTGCTACGCTTCCATCTGCTTGGGCTTCTATCCAAACTACACCTTCATCGTTCAGATCGATTGCCAGACGGCCATTTGGTGGCTGTTTGGTGTATCTGCCTGCCCATTCTCTGAACTCCGTCAGCGCCTTCTCTAGCCCTTCCTTCAACATCTCTGTGGTGGGCGTGGGAGCTTTGAAAGCGTACAGCACTTGGGTGTAGTCGGGATATGCAATCAAGTCCAAATTGCTTAGCTGCAAAATCTTACTGCAACTATGATGATCTAAACCCGCGGAGGGCTTGACCATCACAGCTTCACCTCTCAACACTTTCATCCTCCTCTCCCCAATGAAATTCCTACCGGAAAAGCTTGCCAAAGCACTTTCGCTCTTTGGGCGGGGCTGGAGTGTTATGGATTTTGGTTTCCTGGCATTGCGAATATATAGGCGAAGGCAAGAATCTTTCCGGATATGGTTACCTCAATGTGTTCCAAAGGTTTATTTCTGTCAGTTAAAGTGGAGAGTTTCTTTTTTTAATTTTTGTTTTGTTTGATTATTTTACTTAGAGAGGAAAGTTTTATTCATCTATTTTGATAGTTTGAATAATATTTTAAAATCTATTTATGTTTCTTTTTATTTATATTGATTTGATCATCCAAACTTTTTGAATTGGAGAGAGGTGGTCTTTTAGAATTATTTTTGTCATCTTGAATCGATTTTATGATCGGCTTTAAACTTTTTAAATTGTTACCCTGATTTGAACTTTTTAAACTATTCCTCCGATTCAATAATTTTTTAAGTTGAAAATGAGAAAGATCGTTTAATCTCAAAATCCCTTCACATACATCGTCTTCATCAATCTCTTCTCCTTCCTTTTTTGGGACAGCATTCATATCTTTTAGATTATGCTACTGAATTTAGCCTTTAAAAAGATTTGGGAGAGAATCTTCAAGTACCATGTCATTAACAATCTCTGTATCACTAATATTTTCAGTTAGTTCGTTTACTTGGATGTTGACAAACCTATTTTAAAATACGTAACTAAAGAATTCCATATCCTTAGCATGATTTCACATACTCGCAAAACTAAGCTTTTTATCTTTGCTTTTAAACCATTTTATCATAAATTTCTAAAAATAATGAGTAGTAAAATTACATCACAATATTTATTATATGTCAAACTATTTGATAGTGTATTCCTTTATATATTATTGTTAATTTTTTTAATTGATAAAAAAATTTGAAATTAAAATTATGAATTAGAAAATATTTTTACAAAAATCGAAATTATGAACCAACAAAATATAAACTTTTGAATCAAACTCTTAAATCAATTTGAAACATAATCAAAAGACCCAAATCCCAAAAAACCATCAATAATAAATAACAACAATAAAAAAATATATTAAAACTCAACTAAAAATAAAAAAATTAAAATATAAACAACTGACTACCCAAAAAAACCCAATCCTCGAAAAGGCACCTAAAAACAACTAAACAATAACAACAAAATGATAAATCACGTAATCAATTTTTTAATTGGAATCAACCGCTACTAATTATTCATATGCTAACTTAAGCCCCAGAAATCTTTCTGATTATTCACCACTTTATTTTGTCGGGAGACACTTTTTTCTAGATTTCGAGGGATATGAACGTGGCTAACCTAACAATGGATGGATAACCTATGAATCCCAATGTAGGTCGACCATTACCCAATGCACTAATTCCACAAGTTACTCAATTATCCTAATTTATTGAACCCATATAACTAATTAAAGGGGATGTGTGCCACATGCCAGCATCTCCATCAACTCATATACATTAATATATCATATCCCTAGGTACATTACATTCCTTCCCTCCTTAACATGTTTTATCCACAAAACATAGGAAGAAACCAAATAATGAGTGTGCTTCTAATAATTTCACACTTGTCTTCAATCTCGATCATCCAACCACCCGTATTTGATCCTGGTAGGTGATAAATTTCCAACCTTGTTTCAAAATTCTAATGTGCTACTCTGATAGACTGATTCCATTCATGATCATAACTATACTTCCTTGGTGTTCATGAATAATTTTTTCTCCTTTAATTCTATGTACCATATTCCATTGTGCTACTCTGATTCCATTCATGACCATTCTAGTTATTATTCCATGCATAGTCAGTGATTTTTCCATTGATTCCATGTTGCATAGGCCATTGTGCTACTCTGATTCCATACCTGACCATAGTATTTCTTCTTTGGCTTCCATTTATAGGTAAACTGCCTATTGTTATGACACTCCCTCACATGGATCCATGATTGTTTCCTCTCATGATGATGTGGATGCCTATATACCTAAACTTTTTCTAATACTTTTATGTTGTCAACCTTTTCTTCTACCTCTTCCACCTTTTGCTTTGGTGGTTCCTTTGTCTCTTGAGTAGATGGAGTGTTTTTATTTGCTTGTATTGTTTCTTCATATATGTCTTCATTTGAATCTTCCAAATGATCTTCTTCACTTTCTTTAATCTCATCTTCATAATCTACCTTAATTATTCTTTGTGCATATCCAACTATGATATCCTATAAAGTGACTTTATTTTTACTATACCAAAACTTGATGAATTTTTTTTTGAATATTAATATTGATTGTTACTAAAGTCTCTAACCATGGATATCCAAGAACCATATCCACATCATCCATCTCCAAAGCATAAAATTATGAATACAAAACATATTTGTTCATAGTGAGTTTCAAATCTTCAAAAAATTGAATATTATGACCATCTAGTTGAGCCTCCTTGATATTTCTTCCTTGAACATATAAAACACTCCTATATGATTAAAACATGTTTCACTATAACTTGTTGGGGATTATTCTTCCTTGTTGAATCATTATATAATTATGCTTCCTTGTTGAAGCACTTATAGAACATGGCCAAATTTAGGGTGATTAAATCCCTAATTTGAAATTTCAATAAGAAAAGAGCCATGGATGTGAATACAAATTCTCTCAACACATATTCAACTAATATAATGTTGATCTTGTAACCTCAAGATGATAAGATGGGAACCATACAATGTGTTCCCTATGGGTAATGCCATTTCCATTGAACATTGTTGAACCTCAAAAATCATGATCCAGTAGCTATAAACAAACTTATAGATTCAATTTTGATCTACTCTTGAAAAAACTTAATAGATAACTAAAATTTTACAAATGTGTATATGCATGAACCAACATGATTTCCCATTAAATAGGTGCCAATTATAAACTATAATAATGTATATGAACCAACATCATGCCCAACTAAAATTATGAAATAATGTATATATGCATGAACTAACATTATGCCAACCTGAGTCTATAATATGTATATGTGCAAAAACCTATATTATATCCAATTGTATCTAACTTGTAAGATGGATTACATATGACCTGCACATGCCCCCAAATGTATTTTGAATGTATATCAATATAAAATATATCACTTGTGAAGTGTAAAACATAGTAGATATGCCATGTATATGCCATCAAATTTTTTCCAAAAGTTTAAAATAATGGTCCCAATTTGATATTTAAAACATATTTCAAATCTAAAATGTATAAATTATACTTGAATCTTTTCATGGGAGATTTATTCTTGATGACATATAACACTAATATTCCCCTTTTCTGAGGTGAGGGATAGATCCTATAAGTAACTCATCTCAAAAATATAATTGAAATGTATTATGTCATGTATAAATATAATATCATGTAGAATCATGTCAATGTGTGTAGAGTATGCCATCATATTAATTTATATAGCATATAGGCATGTATGTAACATATGAAATTCAATGGCATATAATCGATGTGTCAAGAAATATGTCTATGTGAAGCACACATTAAAAAATATCACTAAATAAAAATACTTATTAAGCAAGTGCATGATGTAAATCATGGCACATCACACAAAGGGGAGATGTATGATATGTATTGTGACACATACAAACATATCAATTGCACCATATCAATAAGATCAGCACATAATGTCATTAAATAACATATAATTTCACATGTAAGGCCAAAGGGATGCATAAAAGGGACATAAAGATGTTACTAACAAACAATGCTAAGGAGCCATAAATAATGGGCTAAATTTTTGTAGTAAAGATGGCTAAGAATCCACAAATAGCGTCAAGGAGAATCAAATAATAGATAAAATTAAATACATTATCATGCAAAATTAGAAAAGAATAAGTGAAAACTAGTCTACACTATCCATTTGTCAATGTCATAGAATAGTAAATTACATATCAATGTAGCACTAGGGTGAGTGCACAGATTTGGGGGACATTTTTGATAACATGATCCCGTTAATAAATAATACAATCACATTATTTAATTAATGTGATTGCATTATTTAAGTAACATGATCACATTATTTAAATAATGGCTCGGTAATTACCAAGTCATAATGCAATCTTGTTATTTTAAATAATAATGCAATTGCATTATTTTAAACAATAATCTGATCATGTTATTCAATTGATTACATTGTTATTATTTTCAATAATTTTATTTCATTAATAACGTGATCTTGTTACCTGTGTCACCAAAAAAATTGAAACGCAAATGTAAATTTGTCATTTTGCATTCAAGTTTCCTTTGATATCCTTGATTTTCGTGATCGTGTTTTATGTGAGAGAGATAAAATATTTATATCAATTTACTAAATTCATCCCAGGAAGCCACTAATTGATGATGCCACCACGTATAATAGGTAAGTGCTAAAAATCTACACTTTTTAACCCTAATTTTTAGTTATTTTCATTGTTTAACCCTATTTTTTAGTTGTAGCTTGTTTATTTTGAATAGCCCATCCTGATAACCCTCATAACCCTCAATATAACCCTCTTGTTCTTCCTCCTAACCCTCCACCTAACCCTCCACAAAACCTTCTTATTCATTTTCCTAACCCTCAACCTAACCCTCCTACAATTCCACAAAATCCCCTAGGAAGTCAAGAGATTCTAATTAACAATATTGTAGGAAATAAAATAGAAATTAAATAATTAATTGGGATAATGAGGGATCCCACTTCCACCAATCCCCACCTCACCCATCTATCTAATTCCCTAGAAACATTATTAGGTTAAATTGACTCTATAAGGAGTCAAATTGACAGATGGACTTAATATCAAAATAGTTGTAGGGCTTATTATGTTGACAAATTGTCAACACTTAAGGTCAAGAATAAATAAATATGAAAATCCTCCATTTTCATCTTATTCATTGACCCAACCATCAATGCAGCATTTCTAATAAATGCTAAACATTGTCCAATCCATCGCTACCAAAATTATTTAATCACAACTAATTTTTGGGATAAATGGTGGAGGGTGCTTGATTATCCATCATGTAATAACCATGAGGCCCCATTTTATTTTTTGAGAAAACTCAATGGTGAGTTTGTCCTCAATATGATTCTAAACTATTTTGATTATAGTGAGTTTCAGGGCTGAGGGAAAGGTTCTTTGCAAGATCAACCAGGTGCACATCGTGTGCCTAATCAGCCTACAAATATTCTTTTCCAAAAGACACTTAAACCTGAGATCCCCTCTATAGTTCATCAAGTTGTGGAGATTGACACTTTTCATTCTCTTTGTTCATTCATTGATACACTCATTCAGCATATGGGTAGGTTCTCATAGATTGATGCTAGAGATATGCCACCTAGTGTGCATACCCAACCTCACCCTTGAATTTCTTATAGAGATATATGCACTAGACCTTATGATGATGATGGTGTTGGTGGATCAGAGGGCTTGGATAATATTCTTATGAGTGATGAGTTTTTGGAATGAATATTTAGTGTGAAGACATTAACCACTACACAGATGTAGGTATATTTTATATAAATGTCATGTTAAATTTAAACTATACTTGAAATTTTAATTTAGATAATAATTAATTTACATATAAATTGAATAATATATGTCATTTTTTTTGTCACAAGAGGTGACGGTGCCTTCATCATCATAGTCAACATTTGTAGCACTGATTTGACATAAACATTGTTTACATTTTTAGATCTAATTTTTGGCCTATCCACTATTGCCTCTCTCTCTATTAGGATGACACCTTTTACTTATATAGAGATGAAATTTTGAGTTAATCTTATGCGCTATGTATATTTAGTCTATGTATATTTGCCTTGTAAGTTTAAATTAAATTTATGCATCAAGTATCTTGATGCATATGTTATAACAAGATTCCCTGATATGGTTATACCATTTTACATAACATATCTCATTTAGGGACTTTTATAATTTAAATCTCTATGGAGAACACTTAACTCAACACCCCTTAGGACTAATTAGGTCTCTTAGGTCTAATTCAAGGCTAGTGACTATGAAACCATACCATACGGACTGAAATTGACTTTAAACTTTGAAAATCCTCTTCTTCCTATATAAATACACATATCCACTCATTTTAATGACTTTACATCAATTAAATCACTTTTTATCTCATTTTCCAATTTCAAACCCTAACTTGTGTTGTCTCATTCCTACACCTACTCAAGAAGATAATAAATGAGTTAGAATGACCTTTTGAGCCTTATAAAAGGTTTTAAGGATTTAAATGGATTTTAAATTACCCCACACATATTCTCAAACTATTAATTTTCCTTTCTCAATACTAAATCACTCCTAACATGTAGTTTTATAGAATTTATGTACCCCTCCAACATGACTATGTCAACAATTAGGATAGAATAAACCATTAAGACCCTTTACCTTAATTTGAGATAAATTCAAAGAATCAAACACATGTAAAAACAATATCCCACAACATTAAAAATACCTTAAATCCTCAACTCTAATTCAAAGAACTCTATATGGTCTTTCTTTATGACTATGCAAATTCAGAATTGTTACTAATTGGGTTGTATATAGTCTTCCCATGTATTTTGAATTTTATCAATAGTATAAATATTTTAGATGTGTTTAAATTAATTTCATATAGATCATCTATCCCTTACTCATCTTTTAATCATTTATAATGACACTTTAAACTGATTGTGTTGTTCTCTTTCTGACTGTTGTTGAACACAAAGTATTGAAACTTGGGTTTTACCACTTTGAACCTCTAGACTATTGACTTGAATATTCTCTGACTAGAGATATGAACACCATAATATTGAACATAAACTCCTAGACACTTATTTAAATTCTATCATATCCATAAAATCTTTACAAATAAGGATAGAGTTCTTGATATGTCTCTTATTCCTTTTCTCTCCCTAACTTTCCCTTGTCAAAGTGATACTATTCTTTCCACCTCCTACTCTTCCACTCACACTTACTACATGTATTACAATTTTTATATTACCTCCAACATGAAAACTAATTTATATTATTGTCCATTTCATGTTTCATGTCGTTTACACTTTCATGATTCTTTGTTTACATTATCTTTTCATGATATGCAAGTTGAAATTCTTTACCATATATATGTTGGTTTACACTGAGAAAACCTTTCCATATATATCTTTGATAATTTATATAAAATTAAGTGAGACCTTGTTTACATGAACAATTGATGGCTCATGTAGACACATCTCCCTCTCTGTGAGCCGAGACAAACATAGGCATTGCTGCTACAATGTCATCTGCACAAGTGCTAACAAAGGTATATATTAACTTGTAATTTTATATTGTAAAAATAAATTTGTTTTAATAAATTTTTACTACATACTTGGGTAAAATATAACTTATGTGAATGTATTGTGTATGTAGGGTTGTCCTATGACATTTGATAGTCCCAATCAAATGATTAGTAGGGCAACTTTTTATGTTTCTCCCATATTTTAGATGCCTATTCGAACATCTAAGCCTGCCATTGACTTGTTTTAGAATCAAAAATAGATTGAGCAGGATCACAAGTTTGTAGTAAGTGAATTTTTAAATGATTTTTTAATGGAGTTTAAAATTAATTTCTTAATAATTGATTGAATATATTTTATGTTAATTTTGTAATAATACTTGTATTTAAACAAGTTCAGTTACAATGAGCTATGATCATGGGACCCATAGTCAGGCCTTGGAGTAATCCAAGGCATTAGAAGGGTCTCTATATACTATTAGGGCATCCTAGGGAGAGTCTTCTTCAAGGAAGGCAAATAGAGGGAGGTTATTTGATGAATAGGATGTCTTACATAAGATGTACTTTTTTATATGCCTATATGAACATTTACGCATTTTTGGCAATGTGTATATGACATTCACCCAACATTAGATACTATGTTGGTATATGTAATTTTTTGTATGCCTATCATGAAAATCTATGTATTATTAACATTTCACACATGTGCCTATATTATATGCTTATCATGACAATCTATCAAATTTATATTCAATTTTTATTGCATTGTGTTATTGTATAGTGTTGTTTTGGTCTTCTAAACTATTATCTATCAGATCTTTTATTTAATGTTGTATACAAATGAGGATAAAAATAAAATTCATTTAAATACTATAAATCTTGGATCTCCCATATTTTTTTAAATTAAAATTTTTATGTCATTATTTCATCACCCATTTACAAATTTTCAATTGACCATTAACATAATATGATTACACTCAAAACCCATAACCAATCATGTTTAAACTTGTATAATGCAAAGAAATAAAATCATTCATAAATCCTTGTAAATTTCTCACTCGGATAACTATATATATAAGTTACCTGATCTTTCACCTTCATGTGGATCTAATGCCTTTTTTACTAGATTTTCTTGAAACTAGGCCTAATTCTTGTATGCCTTATATGATTCTTATTCCTTTATATTTTCATTGCCTCTTGAGTAATCTCTATCAACACCTCTTCTGTACTCAACTCCGTTTGGTGACCATGTACATGGTCTACTTTTTCATCTTTATAGATTTATCTTTGATAAACTTGCAAGATGAACTTCTTCCTGACGTTGACTATAATGTCCTTATTCTAATAAAAGGAAATCTTACTGACTTGAAACATAATATTCACTCATGATACAATGATCCATCTTTGGCCAAAACCCTTTATCATCCCCTAATACCACCTAATACACTATTTATTCTTATATGTTTAATAAGGCTATGAAATTCCTATTCATATGCTCTAAGATCATGAGTAATTCCAACCTCACTTATCCACTCTTTTTCTCAACTCAATTCACTATCCACTCTCAAACAATCTTCTTTTAAAGTAGTCAATTACTCATTAGGTCTGCTCTTAACTAGTCACCAATCTCTTAGATCTACTCTCCTTTTTAAAAATATTGTTTAAGACACTTTGGATAGGTATTAGGAAAACTCAAGGATTTATTTATGTGTAAAAATGTACAATAAATCAACCAACTTTAGGTCTCTAAGAGATTGATCCCTCATTCTCAAATTCTATTTTTTTAAGTTTCTAGGTCTCTAGACCTAGTTGTTGCTCCAATAGGTAAATTTATAAAAATAGAGTTTTCATCTCTTAAAAATTATATTTTTATTAATATTTTATCAATTGTAACATGTTATAACCCTTACCCAAGTTTATAGAACTCAAATAAGATAAAAACTCATCTTACCCAAGTTTTAACATGTTTTGCAAGCTGAGAGTTTAGGAAAACTATTGTTTTGATGCTTCTTATCAAAAAAATATCATTTCCAACATATTCAAAGGGAGGAAAATATCTATTAATAGGTTCTTATCTTCCCATCAGGTCTGATTGACAAATCCACCACCCATTCCAGCCTCAAGAATGCCCTTCCCAATATAATAAAAATGCAAATGTTTAGCCTAAGTTCAAACACGCATAAAATGAAACATGTAAGTCATTTATATAAACCATTATATTTCTCACCTGCCTATTTAATCCCTATAATCACATCTTAAAGCACCCAGGTGGAACCTTTGAGAGCAATCTGTTGGACAAATTGTAGTGATGGGTCTAAAAATGTAACCTTTTGGCATTGAACAAGCAACTTCTTGAGCTCCAATTGCCATTTCTACTTTAGGTACCTCCACCTAGGAATATATAACTTAAATCACATAAAAATAGGCAAATTACATGTTATCACATTGCCATAATGTTTTAATCCACCCGTAGGTGCATTTTCACTACCAGTTCAGAGCGCATAAATATTAATAAGAAATGTTGTCAAAAGTTAAGTTGTGGTTGTAAAACTATGGTTTTGATGCTTCCTAACCAAAAATTGACACTTTCAACATGTCCATATGGGAGTATAACATCTAGGAATAGGTTATTAGCCTTATACTAGGCCTTATCGATAAACCCAACACTTATTGTAGCCTCAAGAACACCCTTCCCAATACAAGAAAAAATGTAATTTTTTAGCCTAAGTTCAAATACACGTAAAAAAAACTTGTAAGTCATTTCCATGAAGCTTTAGATCCATCTTATACCTATTTTATACCTCTAATTTCACCCCATAGTACTCATGTGGAACCTTCGAGATCAATGCATTGGACATGCTGCAATGATGGGTCTAAAAAAGCAACTTTTTGGCATTGAACAAACAACTTCTTGAGCTTCAACTGCCATTTCTACTTCTAGGACCTCCACCTAAGAATATATAACTTAGATCACATCCATATAGGAAAATTACATGTTTTCACACTACCATAATGTTCAAATCCATTCAGAAGTGCATTTTCACTACCATTTTAGAGCACAAAAAACTGACAATAAATGTTGTCAAAGTTTAAGTTATGGTTACGTAACTGTGGTTTCGATTCTTCCTGACCAAACATTAACACTCCCAATACATATAATTAGGTGAATAAATTATAGGACCATTTTATTTTCCTCTCATCAAGCTCTATCGACAAACCCACCCCCCATTTCGGTCTCAAGAATGTCCTTCCCAATACAAGAAAAATACATTTTTTTAATGCTAAGTTCAAACACACATAAAATAAAACTTGTAAGTCATTTTAGTGAACCCTAAGATTCATCCCATACCTATTTAAGCATTATAATCACACACTAGATCAATTAGGTGGAACCTTTGATAGCAATCTATTGTATAAGTTGCAATTAGGAGTCCAAAAAAGCAACTATTTGGTATTGAACAAACAACTTCTTGAGCTCCAACTGCCATTTCTACCTCTGGGACCTCCACCTGAGAATATATAATTTTGATCATGTCCATATATTAAAATTACATTTTATCACACTACCATGATGTTCAAATCCACTCGAAAGTACATTTTCACTACCATTCTAGAGCTCAAAAATAAAGCCAATAAATATTATCAAAGTTTAAGTTGTGGTTGCATAACTTTGGTTGCATTGCTTCTTGACTAAAAAATGAAAACTAAAACACATATAAATCTCTAAATAATTTCTAGTACCAGGTTATTTTCCTTCCATTATGGCTTATTAACAAACCCACCACCCATTCCAGCCTCAAGAATGCCATTCCCAATACAAAAGAAATGCAATTTTTTAGCCTAAATTCAAACATGCATAAAACAAAACTTGTAAGTCATTTCTATGAACTGTAAAATCCTTACCCTATATATTTAATCCCTCTAATCTCACCTTGGATCATTCAAATGTAACCTTTGAGACCAATCCGTTGGACAACTTGCAATGAGGGGTCCAAAAAAGCAACCTTTTGGCATTGAACAAGCAACTTCTTGACCTCTAACTGCCATTTATGCCTCCAAGACCTCCACTTGATAATATATCACTTTAATCACATCTAGATAGGAAAATTACATTTTATCACACTATCATGATGTTCAAATCCACCTAAAAGTGCATTTTCACTACTATTTTGTAACACAAAAACACTAACAATAAATGTTGTCAAAGTTTAGGTTGTGGTTGCTAAACTCTAGTTTTGATGATATCTAACTAAAAATTGAAACTTGAAAAACATTCAAGGGGGGAAGATAAAATATAATACTAGGTTCTTATCCTCCCATCAGGACCGATCAACAAACCCACCACCCATTCTAACCTCAAGAACGCCCTTCTCAATACAATAAAAATGCAATCTTTTAGCCTAAGTTCAAACATGCAAAAAATAAAACTTGTAAGTAAATTCCATGAAATATCAAAACCCTCCCCTAAAAAATGTAAACCTTCTAATCACATCTCAGAACACTTAAGTGTAACCTTCGATATCAATCCATTAGACAAGTTGTAGTGAGGGGTCAAAAAATGTGATGTTTTGGCATTGATCAAGAAACTTCTTAAGCTCCAACTACCATTTCTACCCTCAAGAAATCCACCTAAGAATATATCACTTCCATCACATATATATATAGGAACATTACATGTTATCACACCATTATGACTTTCAAATCCACCCAAAAGTGCATTTTCATGAACATTCTAGAGCACGAAAATGCTAAACATAAATATTGTCAAAGTTTAAGTTATGATTACATAACTCTAGTTTTGGTACTTTTTGATTCAAAAATTACACTGCCAACAATTTCGTTGGGTTGGATAACATCTAGGACCATGTTCTTGGCCTCTCATTAGGCCTAATGGATAAACCCACCACCCATTTTGGCCTCAAGAATACCCTTCCCAATATTTAAAAAATGCAAATTTTTATCCTAAGTTCAAACACGTGTAAAAAACACCTGTAAATAATTTCTTGAGATTAGAACACATCCAATCTAAGCTTTCATTATGTACAACCTAAACTTTTCTTAGCTTCAAGAATATAGAATTCTCTACTGACAATGCCAACCATGTGAAGGTTGAAGCTTATCTAGCACCACTAACCCACAAAACATTGTTAGTAAGTAATTAAAAATGAAATTCATATGTACTACTTGGAAAATAAAAAATATTTGGTACAATTGATTACATAAACATTTAAAAAGTCAACATACCTACATATTTAAATCTAACGAACCATTATGATCTTCTCTAACCTTGATAGTATCAAGAATAGCTTCATGGTCTGACTCCTGAACTTTCTATAATTTCATGTTTAATACCTTCCCATGATATTTTTGTAATTGAATATTTGTTGCATGATTTAAATTTTAATAGTGCAATATCTTCCTTTGCATTTCAAACTCTTTAAACAACCATTGATCTAAATATTTTATAGGATATCATTGAAACCAAGTTCTAGTGACTGCAACTGACACAAGGGGATAGTCAATGTTTTCTCCATCTATAACTAGGGAAGTCAATTTTTTTATTTCTCTCTACACACTGACACAAGTATTAATCAATGCCATTTTCATTATTCTCATATTCAATAATGATAAAAACATGCCCTATATCACAAAACTATATTTAGTGACAATATGAAGTTATATAATGAGAATAAATTTTACATAATGAAAAATATTCTACTTAGCTTCACTAGATCAGATACATAGTCAAAGTCATCTAATGCTATCATATTTGTAAGCTGTAATGTTGTTGGAAACTGATATGTGTTGATTAGAATTATAGGTTTGGAACTCCAATCATCCACCCACTCTTATGACTCACACTTATTCCAAATAAAGTCTACACATGTATAATAGAAACATGCCAAGTGTCTCATATGAACTATCCTATAGCTTACATTTGAGCTATGAAATGAGTGGAGGTCACTTGAACCCGTAAGAGTCATACAATCCTTATACTTTTCCAAGTGTCTTCCTCTATTAACCATAAATGTCTATGAATAGTAAAATTTGGTTGAGCACCATGACACATGTTCTCATTACACCATTCAACCATAGTTTGTGCATTTGTCAAATGAACACCATCTTCAAATTTCAACTCCTCCCTTATAATAGGTCTTTTTAGACATGATCCAACACCATCGTGTTCCCTTTTTCCATGGCCATCCTTGGTGAAACTCCAAATGTATTCTACACAAGTGGTAATATTAATCTTAATCAACTAATAAAACATACGTGCATTTTGGAATTGTGATGTGTAATTGTCTAAACAAATGTAATGTTGATTGAAAGTAATGTTTCTCTGACTCAAATGTTCATAAAACTTCTAAAAATAGCCTTGCACATACTCTGAACAATGTGATCAGTCATCACTGATATAGAAATGGTATGCCTTTAATATTTTTCATTGTTTCTCTATACTATTAGGTGCATGTATGAATGTTATATGAACAAATATGGAAACTTGTGATGAGTTGTAATACTATGATTGACCTTCCATTTGGGGTTTGAATGTGTAATTTTCAGCAAAGTCAACTATTGAAATAATAGAACCAAGTGGGATTGTATCCTTTCTTATCTTGAAATGTTAATCTAACCATCTATCCCTGTGTGTGAAAATTGCATACTCATAAAAAATATTCTCCCTAAATTTGACTAAAAATATAGAAATAGGTATCTTTTTTGTGACAAGCTCACACCTTTTAGATTATTTGCCATCTTTTGCTTGATAAGTAACCGATTTATGTTTGCTTAAACCAACTAATTCAAATTCAATTGCACTTGTAATATCCTCATGGATACATTTTTTTTTTAATTTGGGCAGTCTACCTCAAATGCTATAATTTTTATTTAAACATGATTTGTTATAAAATAATTTTCCATCCAATCTTTTAAAAAAGATAGTTGGATGAAATTCATTAGCTTATTTTGGTAGAAATTCAAATCCGTACTCATGAAAAATGTTGTTAGTATGCAAAGTACAATGAATAAGGAAAAAACATCATAGTGCATTGAAAATAAAACATGTTGCCTACAACAAGAAGTGGTACGTGTGCAATTTATTTTTACATAAAAAGGTTTGTCCATCTCAAAATATCTTTGACAAAAAAATAATTTGCATGTTTTTACAAAAATTTAGAGTAAAATTGTGTTTGATTCATATCCAATAAATGTTTTGGATGTGGTTCATGGTTACGATAACCAACTCTTCTTTTCACTACATCTCTTGCATTGGGAAAAACTCTTGTATTGTCTTTCCAAAATTGAGCAAGTGACTTTTTGAGAGTATCAGATATAGCCTTGTCCTTTCATTGAAGTCTACTAGAGAATGCCTAGACCTCATTGTTATTAGGATAATTAAGTCTTTCACATATTTCAATTATTTTCATTAATGTTTTTCTATTTTTATTAAGTGTTCAGATTGTTTTTGAAATCATTCATTTTTTCCTATTTGGTCACTTTCTGCACAAGATGTAAGTATATGCTAGGTAGAATTACAATATTGGTTCCATGATTTTGAGCCTACTGTATGATATGCATCATGTATATTTTCAACAATTTCATTGTTTTCATCATCCATGTTAGATGTTCTTAGTTATAATGTGTACATTTTAGGTCTCATCTTCATCAATTTTATCAATGAAACAAAAAATTGACATCTTTGACTATCATAACCCAAATTATGAAAGAAAGTATCCAAAATATTTTGAGTCATTGAATGTCAGTCATAAAATTTGTTATTCATTGGTTCTAAAATATTTTCGTCGACTTCAATTAAGTACTTGTTTTTTCTATGCACAATTCTTGGAGGTGTTGTTAATGGCATAATTTTTTGAGAGGGTTTTTCAAAATCATTATTACTTTCATTATTTAGAGGTGGGATGACATTTTTTTCATTATATGTTTCAATGAAATTTTATTGATGATTAATTTCATCATTATTTGTTTACATTTTCTTCATTTATGTGGGGTGAAGCATCATACATAGACTCATCATCAACAAAATAAAAAACTTAGAAATTTGAATGTAAGCATCCAATATTATCTAATTCATTAGTGTCAATTTTATTATTATTCATTTCAGTATGGTCAATTTCATCATTATTCAATTAATTATGGTCAATTTCATCATTTTTTAATTCATTATTATCAACTAGCTCATTATCTATGGCATTTGGTTCATCAGGATTAGGGTTTGTACCTTATCTACCACAAAGTTTTTGCATTCGTATCATGTTTTTCTCTCTCAAATATTATAATTCCTTTGGTATTTTTTTTCAATATATTCCTCTTCCTTGAACATGATCCATCACCCATGAAGGACAATTGATGGCTTTTCAAAGGTGGGGTCAAGTATATAGGTACCATAGGTCCTACAGAAGTATGTAGAGAATGTTTGTGTGGATAGCATTCTCGATTTGGGTTAAAAATTGATGTTAAAAAGAAATCTTAGTCTATAATAATAATAACATGATTACATTATATAACATAATCACATTATTACATAACATGATTATGTTATTTGTTATACTAGGTTCTGATTCAACATACATATTGAGAAGCATATGTTAAGAATAACATGATCACGTTATTTTTAAGACTCGATTGGGGTTTAAAAATAAAATTAAGAACTGAATGTTTTCTATATTAATAATAATGCAATCACATTATTAAATAACGTGATTGCACTATACTTAATATAGATTAGGGATTAGGGATTAGGGATTAAGGCATTAGTGCATAGGGTTTAGGGATTAAAGATTAGTGATTATAATTGATGTTTTAGGGATTAAGGATTATAATTTATGTTTTAGGTTTTAGGTATTAGGGCATGTAGAGTTTAGGTTTAAGGGTGTATATAAGTTTTAATTGCTCTATGCCATGGGTGACCTAATTTTTACTCCAAAGGATGTTAATTGGGACAAAATCAATTGGTAAATAGGGAAAGTTTTTGGTTTAAAATTTGGGTTATATTGTTTAGGGATTAGGTTTAGGGTACACAAGGTCAATCACAAAGATAATTCTTAGTCTAAATGATTTTAATTTGGTCTAAAATTATTGGTCCAGGGTTTAAAGAATTTATTTTTATGGTTTAGAGTTTAGGGATTAGGAAATTTAAGGATTAGGGTTTGGGGTATAGGTTTTAAAGTATATAAGGTACAACTATGGTGGTAATTGGGGTAAATTAGAGATGATCAACCCCTAAATCACATTTTATAGTCATGAAATTAGGTTAAAGGGGATAAAATAACCCTAATTTACTTTAGATGCATAGCTATATTGGTACTCCAAAGGCTAAGTTTTGGCCATAGGTTTAAAAAATACATTTTATAACATCTCATTATAAAATCATTTATATCATAAGGCATGTATGTTTGCAGCATGTAGTGGGCATTAGGGCATAGGGATTACAATTTATGTTTTAGGGATTAGGGATAAGGGTATAAAGTTTAGGTTTAAGGACCTATATATAATGTCTAATTGCTCTATCCCATGTGAACCTAACTATAAAGGATGTTAATTAGAACTAAAAAAATTGGTAAATAGGGAAAGATTATGGTTTATAGTTTAGGGTATAGTGTCTAGGTTTTATGGTTTAGGGCTTAGGTTTTAATGTATATATGGTTTAGGTTACATAAGGTCAATCACAAAGATAATTGAGGAAAATTTGAATCACTTTGACCCATTTGTGACTATATAATGTGTTTTTGGGTTGTCATTATACCCCATGTCATCATGCAAATTGAGTGAATTAATCAAATGGGGCAATTAGTCATGTGATTTAGGCTGAACTGAGCCCTGAGAACTTAATTATTCATCTAAATGATTTTAATTTGGGCTAAAATGATTGGTTCAAGTTTTAAAGAGTTTATATTTATAGTTGAGTTTAGGGATTAGGAAATTTAAGGATTATGGCTTAGGGTATAGGTTTTAAAGTATATAAGGTATGATTGTGAAGGCAACTAGGGCAAAATTGAGCTCCTTGAACCTATATCTATGAGTAAATAATGTCATTTTGAGCTCAGTTAGCCCTCCCCATCATCATGGATTGAGTCGATTAAGTCAATTATGGTTTAATGAGCAATGCAATTTTGACCAAGTTGATCCCTTTGAACCAAATTCTTATTATATAGAAAGGATGTTAATTGGGGCTAAATCTATTGGTTTAGGGTTAGGGTCTATAATTTAAAGGGTTTGGGGTTTAGGGATTAGGTTTTAGGGTTTTAGGTAAATGACACAGGGTTTAGGGTTTAAGATATTAGATATAGGGTCCAATCACTAAGTTAATTGAAGAACATTTGAGATGCTTGTTCACCTTTTTATGATAATTGCCTTCATGTTTGCATTTTTTTATAAAATTCGGGTCAATTAAGCCATGTACATAATGCATACATGTTATACAATCGATTGAGCCATAATTTTAGTTAAGGGGCTCAATTTTTCCCAGATCATGCCCCTAATTATAAAAATTAACTAATTATATCAATTCATGATAGAATCGATCTTTTAATTTTTCCCCAAATCATATTTTGCTCTTGAAGGGGTTAAAATTGGCCTTGAATGCCTCCTAGATTAAATGAATCAACTCTTTGGTTAATTACATATGACATGACATTAGGGTTAATTTCACCCCAAATCACATTATATACAATTTAAAATAGGTGCATGTGGCTCATTTTGACCCTAATTACCTCCACAATTTAACTAATTGAAATTTGCATTTATTAGTTGATGATTTCAAGTTTATTGAGCTCAAAACCACATTCAATACATGTAGAACTTACATATAAATAAATGATGTTTCTTTGCTTCAATCGAGATAATGAAATTAGAGCTTATCAACCCCCAAATCACATTTTATAGTCATGCAATTAGGTTGAAGGGGCTCGAAATAGCCCCAATTTACTTTAAATGCATAACTAGATTGGTACTCTAAAGGCTAAGTTTTGGCTATAATTTTAAAAAGTGAATTTTATGACATCTCATGATAAAATGAGTTATATTGTAAAGCATGTATGTTTGTGACATGTGGTGGGAATTAGGGCATATGGCTTAAAATTTATGTTTTAGGGATTAGGGATTAGGGCATAGGGTTTAGGTTTAAGGACTTGTATATAATGTATAATCACTCTATGCCATGTGAACCTAATTCTTACTACAAAGTATGTTAATTGGGACTAAATCAATTGGTAAATAGGGAAAGTTTATGGTTTAGGGCTTAGGTTTTAATGTATATATTGTTTAGATTACATAGGGTCAATCAAAAAGATAATTAAGGATAATTTGAATCACATAGACCCATTTGTGATTATAGAATGTGTTATTGTGTTGTCATTATATCCCATGTCATCATGCAGATTGAGTGAATTAGTCAAATGGGGTAATCAGTCATGTGATTTAGGCCAAACTGAGCCCTATGAACTTAATTCTTAGTCTAAATGATGTTAATCTAGGCTAAAATTATTGGTTCAAGGTAGGGTTAACTTTAAGAGGCCATGATAAAAAACCCCTTGGTTTGGGTAGGCAAATTGGATTCACATCAATGGAAAATTAGGATACATAGAGCAGGTGTAAAATCACCTTGTCTTTCTATCACGTGATAAAAATGTCTCACATGACAGCATTATATCGTATGATAGTATTACATCATGTGATAATATGGCATCATGTGACAACATGGCATCACTTGACAGCATGTGATCATACCATAATATTGTATCATGTGACAAAATGATATTACGTGACACAATGTTATCACGTGACATAATGCTATCACATGACATAATGTTGTCACATGACAACATTATGTTAGGCATCAGTTTCAAGTCATGTGACACCAATGTGTTGAATGGCACATTAATATCACATTATGCAATGCCATCATATGACATATTGCTATCACATGGCACAATGCTATCATGTGACACTATGCTATCGTGTGATAGAATTTATGTCATGTAGTAGCTTGATGTCATTTGATTGTGTTGGACTTCGTAGAAATTTTTTTTCATGTGATTTCATGTTATCACATGATATCATTATGTCATGCACCAACATTCAATAATTATCTCATGGCATGTTGTTGTCGTGTGGCACTTTATTACCACATGACATATTGCCATTGTGCGACACTTCACTATCATGTCATAGTGATGAAGCAATCATGAGTCATCCCAATTGACTGCTCTGATTCCCATCCTTACTTATAAATACCTCTACAATTAATTCATTTTCACACTTTGCTTACAACTTTTTCTCTTCTTGACTACTAAAGTTTTTTCAGCTTTACCTAACTACTTCCAACTTTACCTGAATACCTCTATAGGGTTACAATGACTTCCACATCCATGAAAACGTGGAGTCAATCACTAGAGGTGTGCAATTATGTTTTCAAAAATCTTGTGTGTCTAGATTTCCTATGGATGTTGGAGTAGCCAAAAACCTTTATTGAATGGATCGATTAATGTGGGTTTAGAGGACTTGCACAGATGCCTCAGTATGATTTAACTATCAACAACAACCTTCTAAAATATCTTGTTGGTTGTTTTAACCATAGTGATGGCCATTTCTCTATCTAGTTTAACAATAAAACAATATCTTTTGGCACATCTCTATCAGATATCCACATTGCAATGCAATTCCTGTGAGCATGAAGTTTGTCTTGTTGAAGATGATAAGATTTATTTGGAGTCATTATACAAAGTGTTCTTTGACCCATTGGGTAAGTTTTAAATTTATTAATTCATTTCCTAAATATAACTAAATCATTTCTTATATATAGTTTAGTATCCTAATTCATTTACATATTCTATTTTTTGGTTTTTAATACAGATTCTCAAAATCAAAGGGAGATCCTTGTTGAAAAAATCAGCAATCCATTCATCAAATCTATTATCCATTTCTTTCAAGCGAGAATTTTTTTATAGGGAATACCATCAAACATTCCATTCTAGGTGGTTTATTATATTATTTAGTCTCTCTCAGGTGTTAGATGTGACTATTGCATAGTAATATCCAACAGGATTAGGGCTAAGTTAAATTTGGCATTCTCAAAGGATAGTTGCAACATTTCATCTTCCAACTACATTCTAGCCTTGTACTTCAAGGAATTGTATGAAATATAGAATACTCTAATTCCCACTACCCTTCATAAAAAATGAAGTTTAATGCTTTGTCAATCGTGGAATAGGAGGTAAGTTTTATTTCACTGAGTCTCATTTTTTTGTTTTCTATATTTTCTTAATTTTTATGTTTTTAACCTGTTATTTATTACAGGTGAGGGTGCATCTTTATGACACAAGAAAACATGCATAAAATAGAGGTTGGGGTGCTCCATAGGGCTCTAGTGATGCTCAATCCATGAAGTCTTCATTCAATTCATTTAAAATTATGAAATGCCTAAGCACTGATTCTATTTCATCTCCACTCCTAGGTTTTCCCAAAATTATTGGAATCTATTTTTCTTGTATTTCAATGGAAACATATAATATTCATATTGGTTTTTTTTGTAGTTGACTCTAAAAATGTTTCCATCTATGATTCTTCTACTCAACATGATCAATGTTTGCCATTACAACTTTATTTTTTATTTAAAGTTTGTTAAGAGTTTCTTGGTTAAATAACTGGATCATTTATGTGTTTTGAAGGTCAAACAATCAATGTCTCTCTGCCACCTAAAAGCAAAATTAGAGGGCAAGCACCATATCCCCTAAGTACCAAATGGGAAGAGACAAATCCAGCAAGGATAGTCAGAGTGGATGAGGTAGTCACGCCACCAGGTAATAACATTAAAAGTTTTAATTTGAACTTGCATTAGTTTTATGTTTTTGAATTTACCATTTTTGAATTTTTTTTATAATGCACCCAATATCTATTAGGAGACCAAGAAGTATGCCACCTCCCCCCACACCAAACTAGATTTAGAGAAGAGGAAAGAACATCATCCTCCCTACATGAAGCAGAGGAAATCTAAAAAATTTTGATTTCCCAACTTTCTCTGTTGGTGGTATTTTAGGTGGATAAGGTCTTACCTGTTTGCATCAAATTGATCTCAATGAAGAGTTTCTTGGCATTGAAAGTAGGCCCCCGATTGTTGGTGGATTCAATCCACATGAATTTATTCAAGTTTATAATGTTCCTTCACAAGTTCCTCCTATGGTTGTGTCATCTCCAGCTACCTCCTCTCCACCCCACACTAATAATTTAAATGTTTATCATGACACCCTTACTAATTTTTATTTCAATAATCTATTTTTTTAAAAATATGCTTGTTAATCTAACATATGGTGTTATTAATGGATTTAAGGATTTAAAACAACGGGAGATAAGGGCAAAGGCCCTTATCAAAGAAATAAATGCCCATTATCATAGCCATGACCAAAGAATGAATTTATTCTTTCTTGTTCAAAATGAACCATCAAAGATTGATGCTTTATTTCAGTAAACTCAATATGGAGTGATCTCTATTGAGAATGTTTACAATGATATAATTTTAGAGATTATGACAAACATGTTAGAAAATTTAAATGGAGAAACCCAAGCATATTTCAATAAATGGTGTAAATATATCAACTTGGTTACCATTGCGCAAGTGAATAGGGATAAAGTTATGGTAAGTTTTAAATTTATGTATCTATAATGTGTATTTTGATTATTACAATACCTTGGTATGTGTGTGACCCATATTAACTATTGATGGTAGGCAAAATATGAAAATTTAAATAAAGAATTAAATCTTCTCAATGTGTGATCCCGGCAATAATTTAGGTGACAATTTGGGCAACAGTTCCACCCCAATTGATGACAGAACATCCGGGAGCCATAACTTTTGCACCATAGCTCCAATTGACTCGTCGTTTGAACCATTGGAAAGATAAGAATGAGGATAAAGTTGTGAGTTGGAATGAACTTTACTCAATGAAGTTTTACCCTTGAAAACTCAATAAAAGTGCCCCAAATTTTAATTTTAGTAATGCAGTCTAAAAATAGTAAGTTTCTAAAAATAGTAATTCCTCAAATACTGTACTATTTTAAATCTTAGAAGTCAATCCACTTAATCTCCCTTGAGATTGGTGACCTTCCACATCCTCCCCATGCTTTCAAAAAGTGTATAAATGAAGAGGTAACTTGAAATGTGTAGATAGACATCTCTTCCCAGAGATAAGCATATATTTGTATTGCGATCTTGAGTAATACTACATCTCTTCTCAGAGAATTCATTGTTACTGTGTTATTTCTATGCTATTGAAATATTTATCAACCAAAAATTTTGAGTTTTGGATCAGTGGTATCAGAGTGGTTTTTCTTGAGAGTGTATGATCTCGAGGATGAGGTCAGGCTACACGAAGCTTGGGTGGGAAACAATAGAGCTTCCAAATTTTCCACCTGTTCACTCCAAATGACTTCAAATGGTGGATGACATCGAGACATATAATCATTTCAAGGAAATGGTGAGTGAAGCCCTCTAATGGCAACAAGCGTAGATGCTACAACAATTTGCCCAAATTCTTCAAACACTTCTGATGGGAAATTCTGGATCCACGACTACACTTCCTAGCTCCTCATTCAGAGAACATCCTTTTATTGCCCCAACACCCTTCAAGGTTTAGGTAAATTTTGATATTCCTACATTTGAAGGCAAAATCAATAATGATGCAGTAAAAAATTGGTTGGATCAACTGTCTTCCTACTTCTCTATAAATAAGTTCACCGATGGAGAAAAGATTACTTTTGCTCTTTTGAAATCATCATTGCCTGTGAAAAACTAGTGGGAAGTGTACAAAAAGAGGTTCAGTACAGATGACATTGGCATTGAGGTGGAACCTACCTGGGATGATTTTGTGAAAGCAGTGAAAGAAGAATACTATCCCATTAGAGCATATGATGATCTGTACATACAACGGCAACAACTTCACCAAGGTAAGGACCAATCTATTCAAGATTACACGGACACTTTTCATTCTTTGTCTGTAGGATTGGTCATTCAAGAAAGTGAGAAACATAAGACTCTCAAATATCATGGTGGAATACAATGGTACATACGGGGGGGGAATGGAACTCTTCAATTTGGAAACCCTTGGTGAGGCATACAAATTTGCAGTGAAGATTGAACAGAAGCATGGTAGAAAAAATACAAAGAGTCAACCCTCAAAATGGAAAAGTGACAAGGAAGGTCAAACACAAGGCCAAAATTGGAAGAAAAAGGAGTTTCACGATAAGAAATCCCAGAATGTGAAGGTTGGAAAATGATGTGATTACCACAAAATTGGAACTCACTCTAAATTAGAATGTTAAGCCATCAAGTCATTGCTTCCTGAGTCACAATACTCGACATCTACTACTCTACCTCATACACAACCCACAGTCGAAGAGGATGAAGAAGAAATTGTAGATGCTGAGCTTGACACCATCATTACTTCATCACAGACCCATGATAAAATACCAGATGCAAGGAAAGATTGTTTCACTCCAAATTATGGGTAAAAGGTAAGCCTCTGCATTTCATTCTTGATAGTGGGAGTCAAAAGAATTTAATCTCAGCTAAATTTTTGAAAAGTCTAAATCTATCCATGAAGCCTCATCCAAAGCCCTATAGTATTGGATGGTTGAGCCCAGGGAGAGACCTCCGTGTCACCCATCAATGTCTTCTTTCATATGCTATAAAACCATTCCAAGATGAAGTCTTGTGTGATGTGGTCAATCTAGATGTTTGTGATGTACTCCTTGGTCAATTGTTCATGTATGAGCGACATGGCATCTATGAATCACAAAATTGAAGGATCACCCTCACTCTTGGAATGTGGTGTTATAGGGTACTAGAGGTACCACCTCCCACATCTGTCTCCTTGATTAGTGCTAAGCAATGCAAGAGATTGGTGGAGAAAACAAAGCAATTTGTTCTCATGGTGGTCAAACCACAAAAATCTAAGAAGGCCAATGTTGCAGTCCTGACTACATAATCAACACAACAACAAAAGTAGATAGGATGAATCACAGGAGAATATGATGACTTATTCAAGTCACACACAAGAGTTCTACTACATTGCCAAGTAACACATTCTATTGATTTGATCCCAGGATCACCTTTGCCTAACAGTCATGTGTATCACAGATGAGTTTTGGAGAATGATGAGATAAAAAGACAGATTTAAGAATTGATCCAAAAGGGTCACATCGGGCCAAGATCTTCACCTCGTGCTAGCCCAATTGTCTTGGCACTGAAGAAAGATGGAACATGGAGGCTTTGCATTGACTACCAATCCTTGAATAAAATCTCTGTGAAGAATCGCTACCCTCTCCCCAAGATTGATGACCTGCTAGACCAGCTCCGTGGTGCAAAGTTCTTCACCAAAATTGATCTCAAATTTGGTTATCAATAAACTCCCATCAATCCCACTGATGTCTGGAAGACTGCATTCAAATATAAGGAGGGGCTCTTTGAATGGTTGGTTATGCCTTTTGGCTTATCTAACGCACCTGCAACCTTCATGAGGATGATGGATGACATCCTAGGACCCTTCACCAACTCATTTGTGGTTGTCTACTTAGATGACATACTCATCTATAGAAGAACATGGGAAGAACATTTGCAACATTTTCGTAAGGTGCTTCAAAATCTTCGGGAGCACAAGTTGTATGCAAATCTTGACAAATGCACATTCAGAATGACAACAATTCAGTACCTCAAGTATGTTGTGAATGAGGAAGGGGTCTATGTTGATCTAGAAAAGATTTAGGTTATTCAAAAATGGCCCACACCAAGGACCTTCACAGAGCTTTGTAGATTTTTGGGTCTTGCAAATTTCTATCACAGGTTTTTTCTTGGATTTTCATATGTTGCTTGGTCACTAACCCAAGTTCAGTGGGGTGAAATACAACAAAGGGCATTTGAGAATTTTAAGAATAGAATCTGCTCAGCCCCTATTCTTACCTTGCCAAATTTTCATCAACCTTTTGAGTTGATGACAGATGCATCTGAATATGCCATGGGAGCTATCATCATGCAACATGGCCATCTTGTTGCATATCACAGTGAAACTTTTAGTAATACAGTCAAGAAATATCCAACATATGATAAGGAGCTCTATGCCATTGTGAAAGCCTACAAACAATGGAAACACTACATCTTGGGGAAAGAGATGGTCATCCACACTAACCACAGACCTTAGAATTCATCCAGATGCAAAGCAAACTATGAAATGAGAGGCACCAAAAGTGGGTCACATATATTCAACAATTGTACCTGATAATCAAACACAAAAAGGGGAGCTCAAATACAGCTACAAATTGTCTGAGCTACCCACCAATTATTTCACTCACAATAGTTCTTGACCTGTGGGGACATGAGATTTCCACTTAGAGTGCTCTGTATGAAGTAGATCCTACCTTTGCTGATACATATCAAGAAATTCAAAAAGGTAAACATGTTTCTAATTTCTATTTCCAAGATAATGTCCTCTGTCATATGGGGCACATCTGTGTTCCAATTGCAGAGCAACAAAAGATGATATGGGAAGCACACTTCAATAGGACAGCTAGACACTTTGGTATTTAAAAGACATTAGCAGTTCTTCAAAAACACTTCTACTAGCCCCATATGTGAAAGGATGTGGAAAGATATCTCAAATCTTGCACCCCATGTGTGATAGCCAAGCCAACAAATAAGAAGCAAGGATTTTACATGCCATTTACAAAACCAACCAAGCCTTGGGAATCTGTCTCAATGGATTTTCTCTCAGGGTTGCCCACTTCAAAACATGGTAAGGATTGTATTTTTGTGGTAGTTGATCATTTTTTAAAAATGGCTATCATGATTGCTTGTAAGAAAAATATATCTACTGAGGAAACTACTCAACTATATTTAGTCATGTATGGCTCCATTTTGGTCTCCCCAAGTCCATTGTCTCAGATCAAGATAGCAAGTTCCTGAGCATCTTCTGGTCCACTCTATAAAAGATGATGGATACTAAGCTGATGAAGTCCACAGCCTTCCATCCACATACTAATGGTCAGACAAAGGTGGTAAACTAATTGATTATTCACATGATTTGGATGTATCACTCCAAACATCCATACACATGGGATGAGGGACTTATTTTCATACAACATGGATACAATCGGGCATTGCACAGCTCAACCAAGCACAGTCCATTCCAAGTATGTTTTGGGTTCCAACCCATGGCACCAATTGATATAGCTATTCCATTTTCCGCCATGGAATACACACCTCATGGAAGATCTAAGGTAGCAAAAGCAACAAATTTTATTGAACAAATGCAACACATCCAACAACAATCATGACATCTTGGAGAAGATGAATCAGAAGTATAAGCAACGCCATGACAAACATATGATTACACACCATTTTGTTGTGGATGACAAGGTTTGGTTATGGATTCAGAAGGAATGACTTGTAGGCCCACATAGAAATATTTGGCCTCTGCAATATGGTCCCTACACCATCACCAGAAGAGTTGGAGAAAATGCTTTTGAGTTGAACATACCAACCTACCTTGGTCTGCATCCAATATTCAATGTGGAGCTCCTCAAACCATATCACCCACCTCTACTAGACACTTTAGTTGTAGCAGAACAACTAGACATTGATGAGCTTGATCCATATAGTTTTGCTCTAGTGGAAGAGGATCAGATTGTGGATACCTGGATGAAGACAAAAAGAGGATGCTCTATTCTACTTTATTGAGTGGTTAAAAGGGGCCAGCTTAGCCATCAAGGTGAGTGGCTCATAGAAAATAAAATCAAGAAACAACTACCACACCTGATGAGGAACATTGATGCAATGGGGACCATTACTTTTCAAGGAAGGAGGAATGATCTGGGTAATAATTTAGGCGACAATTTGGGTGACAGTTCCACCCTAGTTGATGACAAAACTTCTGGGAGCCATAACTTTTGCACCGTAGCTCCAATTGACTCGCCGTTTGAACAATTGGAAAGATAAGAATGAGGAGAACATTGGGAGATGGCATGAGATATATTTGATGAAGTTTGACCCTAGAAAACTCAACGAAAGTTCTTCAAATTTCAATTTTAGTAGTGCATTCTAAAAATAGTAAGTTTTTAAAAATAGTAATTCCTCAAATTTTGTATTATTTTAAATCTTGGAAGTCAAACCAATTAATCTCCCTCAAGATTGGTGACCTTTCACATCCTCCCCATGATTTCAAAATGTGTATAAATGAAGAGGTAACCTAAAATTTTAATACATGAATCTCTTCCTAGAGATTAGCATATATTTGTATTGCGATCTTGATTAATACTACATCTCTTCTCAGAGAATTCATTATTACTATGTTATTTCTATGCTATTGAAATACTTATCAACCAAAACTTTTGAGTTTTGGATCAGTGGTAATAGAGTGGTTTGTCTGTAGAGTGTATGATCTTGAGGACGAGGTTAGGCTACAAGAAGCTTGTGTGGGAAACAAGAGAGCTTCCTAATTTTCCACCTATTCACTCCAAATGACTTCAAATGGTGGATGACACCGAAACATATGATCTTTTAAGGAAATGGTGAATGAAGCCCTCCAACAGCAATAAGCGTAGATGCTACAAAAATTTGCCCAATTTTTTCAAACACTTCTGATGGGAAATTCTGACTCCACAGCTACACTTCCTAGCTCCTCATCTAGGGAACGTCCTTTTAGTGCCCCAGCACCCTTCAAGGTTCAAGTAAATTTTGCTATTCCTACATTTGAAGGCAAAACTAATGCAGATGTAGTAAAAAATTGGTTGGATCAATTATCTTCCTACTTCTCTATAAATAAGTTCACCGATGGAGAAAAGATTACTTTTGCTCTTTTGAAATCATCATTGCCTATGAAAAAATGGTGGGAAGTATACAAAAAGAGGTTCAGTATAGATGACATTGGCCTTGAGGTGGAACCTAACTGGGATGATTTTTTAGAAGTGGTGAAAGAAGAATACTATCCCATCAAAGCATATGATGATCTGTACATATAGTGACAACAACTTTGCCAAGGTAAGGACCAATTTGTTCAAGATTACATAGACACTTTTCATTCTTTGTCTCCAAGATTAGGCATTCAAGAAAGTGAGAAACATAAGACTCTCAAATATCATGGTGGAATACAAAGGTACATATGGGGGGAAATGGAACTCTTTAATTTAGAAACCCTCAGTGAGGCATACAAATTCGTACTGAAGATTGAATAGAAGCATGGTGAAAAGAATACGAAGAGCCAACCCTCAAAATGGAAAAGTGACAGGGAAGGTCAAACATGAGGCCTAAATTAGAAGAAAAAGGATTTTTAGGATAAGAAATCCCAAAAGGAGAAGGTTAGAAAATGGTGTGATTACCACAAAATTGAAACTCACACCAAAGAAGAATGTCGAGCCATCAAGTCACTACTTTTTGAGTCACAATACTTGACATCTACTACTCTACCTCATACACAACCCACAGTCGAAGAGGATGAAGAATAAATTGTAGATGCTGAGCCTAACACCATCGTCGCTTCATCATAAGTCTGTGAGGAAAGACTATATGACAAGGAAAGATTGTTTCACTCCAAATTATGGATAAAAGGTAAGCCCCTGCATTTCATTCTTGATAGTGGGAGTCAAAATAATTTAATCTTAGCTAAAGTTGTGAAAAGTCTAAATCTATCCATGAAGCCTCATCTAAAACCCTATAGTATTGGATGGTTGAGCCCAAGGAGAGACCTCCATGTCACCCATCAGTGTCTTCTTTCATATGCTATAAAACCATTCCAAGATGAAGTCTTGTGTGATGTAGTAAATCTTGATGTTTATGATGTACTCCTTGGTCAATCATTCATGTATGAGTGACATGGCATCTATGAATCATGAACTTGAAGGATCACCCTCACTCTTGGAACATGATGCTATAGGGTACCAGAGGTAACACCTCCCACATCTATCTCCATGATCAGTGCTAAGCAATGTAAGAGATTGGTGGAGATAACGAAGCAATTTGTTCTCATGGTGGTCAAACCATCAAAATCCAAGAAGGCCAATATTGTAGTCTTGACTACACAATCAACAAAATAATAAAAGTAGATAGGATGAATCACAGGAGAATATGATGACTTATTCAAGTCACCCACAAGAGTTCCACTACATTGCCAAGTAAAACATTATATTGATTTGATCCCAGGATCACCTTTTTCTAACAGTCCTGTGTATTATAGATTAGTTTTGGAGAATGATGAGATAAAAAGACAAATTCAAGAATTGATCCAAAAGGGTCACATTAGGACAAGCTCTTCACCTTATGGTAGCCCAATTGTCTTGGCACTAAATAAAGATGGAACATAGAGGCTTTGCATTGACTACCAAGCCCTGAAAAAAATCTTTGTGAAGAATCGCTACCCTCTCCCCAAGATTGATGACCTACTGGACCAGCTCCGTGGTGCGAAGTTCTTCACCAAAATTGATCTCAAATATGGTTATCACCAAATTCCCATCAATCCCACTGATGTCTAGAAGACTACATTCAAATCTAAGGAGGGGCTCTTTGAATGGTTGGTTATGCCTTTTGGCTTAACTAACACACCTACAACCTTCATGAGGATGATGGATGACTTCCTATGACCCTTCACCAACTCATTTGTGGTTGTCTACTTAGATGACATACTCATCTATAGCAAAACATGGTAAGAACATTTGCAACATGTTCGTAAGGTGCTTCAAACTCTTTGAGAGCATAAGTTGTATGAAAATCTTGACAAATGCACATTCGAGATGACAATAATTTAGTACCTCAGGTATGTTGTGAATAAGGAAGGGGCCCATGTTGATCCATAAAAGATTCAGGTTATTCAAGAATGGCCCACACTAAAGACCCTCACAGAGATTCATAGCTTTTTAGTTCTTGAAAATTTCTACCATAGGTTTGTTCTTGGTTTTTCACATGTTGCTTGGTCACTAACCCAAGTGACTAAAGGAGGAGCTAAAGCTACATTTTAGTGGGGTGAAATACAGCAAAGGGCATTTGAGAATTTGAAGAACAGACTCTGCTCAACCCTTATTCTTGCCTTGTCAGATTTGCATCAACATTTTAATTTTATGATAGATGCATCTGAATATGCCATGGGAGTTTTCATCATGCAACACGACCATCCTATTGCATATCATAGTGAAACTTTCACCGATACAATCAAGAAATATCCAACATATGATAAGGAGCTTTATGCCATTGTGCAAGCCTACAAACAATGGAAACACTACATCTTGGGGAAAGAGATGATCATCTACACTGACCATAGACCATTGGAATTCATCCAGATGCAAAGCAAACTATGAAATGAGAGGCACCAAAAGTGGGCCACATATCTTTAGAAATTCAACCTGATAATCAAACACAAAAAGGGGAGCTCAAATACAGTTTTAGATTGTCTGAGCTACCCACCAATTATTGAACACAACATTTCTTGACCTATGTAGACATGAGACTACCACTTGGGGTGCTCTGTATGAAGCAGATCCTAACTTTACTGATACATATCAAGCAATTCAAAAAGGTAAATATGTTTTTGATTTCTATTTGCAAGATAATGTCCTATGTCATATGGGGCACATCTATGTTCTAGTTGTAGAGCAACAAAAGATGATATGGAAAGCACACTTCAGTAGGATAGATGGACACATTGGTATTGAAAAGACATTGGCAAATCTTCAAAAACACTTCTACTAGCCCCATATGCGAAAGGATGTGGAAAGATATCTCAAATCTTGCACCTCATGTGTGATAGCCAAGCCAACAAATAAGAAGCAAGGATTATACATGCCATTGCCAGAACCAACCAAGCCTTTAGAATCTGTCTCAGTGGATTTTCTCTCAGGTTTGCCTACTTCGAAACATGGTAAGGACTGTATTTTTTTGATAGTTGATCATTTTTAAAAAATAGCTATCATGATTGCTTGTAAGAAAAATATATCTACTGAGGAAACTGCTCAGCTATATTTTATTCATGTATGGCTCCATTTTGGTCTCCGCAAGTCCATTGTCTCAGATCGAGATAGCAGGTTCCTGAGCATCTTCTGGTCCACTCTGTGGAAGATGATGGATACTAATTTGATGAATTCCACAACCTTTCATCCACAAATTAATGGTCAGATAGATGTGGTAAACCAGTTGATTGTTCACATGATTCATATGTATCACTCCAAACATCCATGCACATGGGATGAGGGACTTATTTTCATACAACATGGATACAATTGGGCATTGCATTGCTCGACCAAGCACAGTCCATTCCAAGTATGTTTTGGGTTCTAACCCATGGCACCAGTTGATATAGCTATTCCTTTTTTCATCATGAAATGCACACCTCATGGAAGATCTAAGGGAGCAAAAGCAACCAATTTTATTGAACTAATGCAACACATCCAGCAACAAGCTCATGACATCTTGGAGAAGATGAATCAGAAGTATAAGCAACGCCATGACAAACATAGGATTGCACACCATTTTGCTGTGGATGACAAGGTTTGGTTGCAGCTTCAGAAGGAATGACTTGCAAGCCCACATAGAAATATTGTACCTCTGCGATATGGTCCCTACACCATCACCAGAAGAGTTGGAGAAAATGCTTTTGAGTTGAACCTACCAACCTACCTTGGTCTGCATCCAATATTCAATGTGGAGCTCCTCAAACCATATCACCCACCTCTACTAGACACTTCAGTTGTAGCAGAACAACTAGACATTGATGAGCTTGATCCACAAATTTTTGCTCTATTGGAAGAGGATCAGATTGTGGATACCTAGATGAAGACAACAAGAGGACACTCTATTTTGCTTTATCGAGTGGTCAAAAGGGGCCAGCTTAGCCATCAAGGTGAGTGGCTCATAGAAAATCAAATCAAGAAACAACTACCACACTTGATGAGGAACATTGATGCAATGGTGACCATTGATTTTCAAGGAGGGAGGAATGATCTAGGAAAAAATTTAGGCGACAATTTGGGTGACAGTTCCACCCCAATTGATGACAGAACTTCCGAGAGCCATAACTTTTGCACCATAGCTCCAATTGACTCTCCATTTGAACCATTGGAAAGCTAAGAATGAGGAGAATGTTTTGAGATGGAATGATCTTTTCTCAATGAATTTTGACCCTAGAAAACCCAATGGAAGTTCCTCAAATTTCAATTTTAGTAGTGCAGTCTAAAAATAGTAAGTTTCTAAAAATAGTAATTCCTTGAATTTTATATTGTTTTAAATCTTGGAAGTCAAAACACTTAATCTCCCTTGAGATTGGTGACCTTCCACATCCTTTCCATGCTTTAAAAATGTGTATAAATGAAGAGGTAACATAAAATGTGAAGACAGATATCTGTTCCCAGAGATAAGCATATATTTGTATTGTGATCTTGAGTAATACTACATCTCTTCTCAGAGAATTCATTATTACTATGTTATTTCTATGCTATTAAAATATTTATCAACCAAAAATTATGAGTTTTGGATTAGTGGTAATAGATCGGGTTGTCTTGAGAGTGTATGATCCCGAGGATGAGGTCAGGCTACAAGAAGTTTGTGTGGGAAACAAGAGAGCTTTCAAATTTTCCACCTATTCACTCCAAATGACTTAAAATGGTGGATGACACTGAGACATCTGATCCTTTCAAGGAAATGGTGAATGAAGCCATCTAATGGCAACAAGCATAGATGCTACAAAAATTTTCTTGAATTCTTCAAACACTTCTGATGGGAAATTCTGGCTCCATGGCTACACTTCCTAGCTCCTCATCCAAGGAACGTCCTTTCAGTGCCTCAACACCCTTCAAGGTTCAGGTAAATTTTGATATTCCTAAATTTGAAGGCAAAACCAATGCTGATGTAGTAAAAAATTGGTTGGATCAACTATCTTCCTACTTCTTTGTAAATAAGTTCACCGATGGAGAAAAGATTACTTTTGCTCTTTTGAAATCATCATTGCCTGTGAAAAATTGGTGAGAAGTGTACAAAAAGAGGTTCAATACAGATGATGTTGGCCTTGAGTTGGAACCTAACTGGGATGAATTTTTGGAAGCTGTGAAAGTAGAATAATATCCCATTAGAGCATATGATGACCTGTACATACAGTGACAACAACTTCACCAAGGTAAGGACCAATCTATTCAAGATTACACAAACACTTTTCATTCTTTGTCTGCAAGATTGGGCATTCAAGAAAGTGAGAAACATAAGACTCTCAAATATCATGGTGGAATACAATGGTACATACGGGGGGAAATGGAACTCTTCAATTTAGAAACCCTCAGTGAGGTATACAAATTTGCAGTGAAGATTGAATAGAAGCATGGTAGAAATAATACGAAGAGTCAACCCTCAAAATGGAAAAGTGACAAGGAAGGTCAAACATGAGGCCAAAATTGGAAGAAAAAGGATTTTTAGGATAAGAAATCCCAAAAGGAGAAGGTTGGAAAATGGTGTGATTACCACAAAACTGGAACTCACTCCAAAGAATAATGTCAAGCCATCAAGTCACTGCTTTCTGAGTCACAATACTCGACATATACTACTCTACCTCATACACAACCCACAGTCGAAGAGGATGAAGAAGAAATTATAGATGCTGATCCTGACGCCATCATCACTTCATCATAGACCCTTGAGGAAAGACCATATGATAAGGAAAGATTGTTTCACTCCAAATTATGGGTAAAAGGTAAGCCTCTGCATTTCATTCTTGATAATGGGAGTCAAAATAAATTAATCTCAGCTAAAGTTGTGAAAAGCCTAAATCTATCCATGAAGCCTCATCCAAAGCCCTACAGTATTGGATGGTTGAGCCCAGGGAGAGACCTCCGTGTCACCCATCAGTGTCTTATTTCATATGCTATAAAACCATTCCAAGATGAAGTCTTGTGTGATGTGGTCAATCTAGATGTTTATGATGTACTCCTTGGTCAGTCGTTCATGTATGAGCGACATGGCATCTATGAATTATGAACTCAAAGGATCACCCTCACCCTTGGAACATAGCACTATAGTGTACCAAAAGTACCACCTCCCACATCTATCTCCCTTATCAGTGTTAAGCAATGCAAGAGATTGATGGAGAAAATAAAGCAATTTGTTCTCATGGTGGTCAAACCATTAAAACCCAAGAAGGCCGATGTTGCAGTCCTGACTACACAATCAACACAACAAAAAAAGTAGATAGGATGAATCACAAGAGAATATGATGACTTATTCAAGTGACCCACAGGAGTTCCACTACATTGCCAGGTAAAACATTCTATTGATTTGATCCCAAGATCACCTTTTCCTAATAGTCTTGTGTATTTCAGATTAGTTTTGGAGAATGATGAGATAAAAAGACATATTCAAGAATTGATCCAAAAGGGTCACATTAGGACAAGCTCTTCACCTTGTGGTAGCCCAATTGTCTTAGCACCGAATAAAGATGGAACATAGAGGCTTTGCATTAACTACGGAGCCCTGAATAAAATATTTGTGAAGAGTCGCTACCCTCTTCCCAAGATTGATGACCTGCTGGACTAGCTCTATGGTGCGAAGTTCTTCACCAAAATTGATCTCAAATTTGGTTATCACCAAATTCCCATCAATCCTACTGATGTCTAGAAGACTACATTCAAATCTAAGGAGGGGCTCTTTGAATGGTTGGTTATGCCTTTTGGCTTAACTAACACACCTGCAACCTTCATGAGGATGATGGATGACTTCCTACGACCCTTCACCAACTCATTTGTGGTTTTCTACTTAGATGACATACTCATCTATAGAAAAACATGGGAAGAACATTTGAAACCTGTTCGCAAGGTGCTTCAAACTCTTCGGGAACACAAGTTGTATGTAAATCTTGACAAATGCACATTTGAGATGACAACAATTCATTACCTTGAGTATTTTGTGAATGAGGAAGGTGTCCATGTTGATCTAGAAAAGATTTGGGTTATTTGAGAATGGCCCACACCAAGGACCCTCATAGAGCTTCACAACTTTTTGGTTCTTGCAAATTTCTACTAGAGGTTTGTTCTTGGATTTTCACATGTTGCTTGGTCATAACGCAAGTGACTAAAGGAGGAGCTAAAGCTACATTTTAGTGGGGTGAAATATAATAAAGGGCATTTGATAATTTCAAGAATAGACTCTGCTCAGCCCCTGTTCTTGCCTTGCCAGATTTGCATCAACCTTTTGAGTTGATGACAGATGCATCTGAATATGCCATGGGAGTTGTCATCATGCAACATGGCCATCTTGTTGCATATCATAGTGAAACTTTCACTGATATAGTCAAGAAATATCCAACATATGATAAGGAGCTCTATGACATTGTGCAAGCATACAAATAATGGAAACATTACATCTTGGGGAAAGAGACGGTCATCCACACTGACCATAGACCATTGGAATTCATCCAGATGCAAAGCAAACTATGAAATGAGAGGCACCAAAAGTGGGCCACATATCTTCAAAAATTCCACCTTATAATCAAACACAAAAAGGGGAGCTAAAATACAATTGCATATTGTCTGAGTAACCCACCAATTATTGCACTCACAATAGTTATTGACCTGTGCAGACATAAGACTGCCACTTGGGGTGCTCTGTGTGAAGTAGATCATAACTTTATTGATACATATCAAGCAATTCAAAAAGGTAAATATGTTTCTAATTTCTATTTGCAAGATAATGTCCTCTATCATATGGGGCACATCTGTGTTTTAGTTGTAGAGCAACAAAAGATGATATGTGAAGCACACTTCAGTAGGATAACTGGACACTTTGGTATTGAAAAGACATTGGTAATTCTTCAAAAACACTTCTACTGGCCCCATGTGTGAAAGGATGTGGAAATATATCTCAAATCTTGCACCCCATGTGCGATAGCCAAGCCAAGAAATAAGAAGCAAGGATTGTACACGCCAATGCAAGAACCAACCAAGCCTTGGGAATCCATCTCAATGGATTTTCTCTCAAGTTTGCCCACTTCAAAACATGGTAAGGATTGTATTTTTTTGATAGTTGATCATTTTAAAAAAATGGCTATCATGATTTCTTGTAAGAAAAATATATCTACTGAGGAAACTGCTCAGCTATATTTTAGTCATGTATGGCTCCATTTTGGTCTACCCAAGTCCATTGTCTCAGATCAAGATAGCAGGTTCTTGAGCATCTTATTGTCCACTCTATGGAAGATGATGGATACTAAGCTAATGAAGTCCACAACCTTCCATCCACAGACTGATGGTTAGATAGATGTGGTAAACCACTTGATTGTTCACATGATTTGTATGTATCACTCCAAACATCCACGCACATGGGATGAGGGACTTATTTTCATACAACATGGATACAATAGGGTGTTGCACAACTTGACCAAGCAGAGTCCATTCCAAGTATGCTTTAGGTTCCAACCCATGGCACCAATTGATATAGCTATTCCATTTTTCACCATGGAATACACATCTCATTGAAGATCTGAGGTAGCAAAATTAACCAAGTTTATTGAACAAATGTAACACATCCATCAACAAGCTCATGACATCTTAGAGAAGATGAATTAGAAGTATAAGCAACGCCATGACAAACATAGGATTGCACACCATTTTGTTGTGGGTGATAAGGTTTGGTTGAAACTTTAGAAGGAATGACTTGCAGGCCCACACATAAATATTTAGCCTCTGCGATATGGTCCCTACACCATCACCAGAAGAGTTGGAGAAAATGCTTTTGAGTTGAACCTACCAGCCTACCTTGGTCTGCATCCAATATTCAATGTGGAGCTCCTCAAACCATATCACCCACCTCTACTGGACACTTCAGTTGTAAAATAAAAACTAGACATTGATGAGCTTGATCCACAAAGTTTTTCTCTAGTGGAAGAGGATCAGATTGTGGATACTTGGATGAAGAAAACAAGATGACGCTCTATTCTGCTTTATCGAGTGGTCAAAAGGGGCCAGCTTAGCCATCAAGGTGAGTGGCTCACAGAGAATAAAATCAAGAAAATACTACCACACTCAATGGGGAACATTGATGCAATTGGGACCATTGATTTTCAAGGAGGGAGGAATGATCTAGGCAACAATTTAGGTGACAATTTGAGTGACAGTTCCACCCCAATTGATGACGGAACTTCTGGGATCCATAACTTTTGCACCGTAGCTCCAATTGACTCACCATTTGAACTGTTGGAAAGATAAGAATGAGGGAATGTCATGAGATGGAATGATATTCTTTCAATGAAGTTTGACCCTTGAAAATCCAATACAAGTGCCCCAAATTTCAATTTTAGTAGTGCAGTCTAAAAATAGTAATTCCTTAAATTCTGTATTGTTTTAAATCTTGGAAGTCAAACCACTTAATCTCCCTCGAGATTGGTGACCTTCCACATCCTCCTCATTTTAAAAATGTGTATAAATGAAGAGGTAACCCTAAATGTGAAGACAAACATCTCTTCCCAAAGATAAGCATATATTTGTATTGCAATCTTGAGTAATACTACATCTCTTCTTAGAGAATTCATTGTTACTGTGTTATTTCTATGCTATTGAAATATTTATCAACCAGAACTTCTGAGTTTTAGACCAATGTGCATTTTAAAAATGCACACAAGACTATCTCCAATGTGATTCAGTTGAAGGAAAAGATGGTTCTATAAATAAATATAATAAAACTTTGAAGAAAATCATTAAGGAGCATGGTATGAATCCAAGTGTTTTATTGAAGAAAATAAAAGATAAAGATCCTACAATTCTTTCACCAGGAGATGCAACAAATGAGGAAAGGGTGATTCTTGCTCAAAAGAATGTTGTTGTAGAGGATCTTCAGAAGGAAGGAGTGGTACTGGAGAATGCACAAGAAAGTCAAGACAACTTGGTTTCTATGGGTGGCAATGGAAAAAACCAAGGTGGTGGAGATTTTCAAGCAAAAAATGTTGATTTGTTTGACATAATATTGTTCAAAATGATAGTTTCAGAGTTTATATTATTTAAAATAGTTTATACCATATTGGTTTGAAAAACACTAGTTTTAATAAAATTTATTTTATAGTTGTTCAAAATACTCTTAGTTGTATAATTTTAATATTTTTTATATATTAAATGTTTCTACTTTAATTTATATCTTGTATGTTGAAAAAACAAAGTCACTATGAAACTGTTATAGTGTTGAATGCATTTATTATATTATTATAGTGTTGGATGAATTTGTTATACTAATATCGTGTTTAATGCATATGCTATACTATTATAGTTTTATATTTGTTATTTCAATGCATGGTTATAGTTTTATATTGTTTTGAATGCATTGTTATATTGTTCTAATAGTTGTAGCATTTGAATGCATGGCTATATTTATAATGTTCTAAAAGTTGTAGATTTGAAACCAAATGTAGGAAAATATTTCTAGTACTAGTAGTATTTCAATATTATAGGAGTTGAATGAAAAATAGTCTATTGTAAAGTAAATATTCTATCGAATTATACTATTCTAGGATTTGTAATATCAAATGCATGGTTATAGTGTTTTATTATTCTAGTAGTTGTAGATTTGAACGCATTGTTATATAGCTCTAATAGTCATAGAGTTTGTCATTTGAATGCTTAGCTATGATGTTCTAGATGTTGTATACTATTCTCTACCTCTCCTAGTTGCATTGATTGTGGTGAAATTTGTAAATATGCGAACCTAATTTCTAACTACAAGGAAAACATTTCCTAGATATTTGTGTAATGATATTAACGTAAACGTGCAATACAATAATTATTGTTACATTGTTATGCATGTGTTATATCTATATATATGCTCTTGAAATTACTATCGTAGACAATTAAGAAAATGAAAAACAATAAATCTTGTATGGTGTCATGGGGTGCACCGTGCCTTTCTAAACATGAAACTTGTATGCTTCACATTTTCTATTAAAGCAATAAGGAAATGTTCTATAGAATGTTAATGATAATTATGATTGCTACTTAATGAATGAAATACATTGTAAATAAAGTACTATTTCAAATCATAGAATTTTATAGGAGCAAAAAAATATTAATTCTTTGTAATGAATAAGATTCATGATTGTAACATCCATGATCCACAAAATAGATTACAAAATTTAATATATTTGAAGATGAAATAATAAGAAATATTTTCAAAAAAATAATTGTTATACTTATCAAATTAAAATTTGGGTAGTTGGAACAATCCTCAAGAAAATTGCTCATCATTAGTGTGATTTGCATCTACCATGCTAGAGTCATATTTAGTCTCAATATTCTCATCCTCTATATTGGTAGTAGTATTAGTCACACATGTTCTTTCCACTAGAGAACTCCATATTTCCATTGCTCTGTCAAATAGAAACTTGTCCACAGAATAATGTGAAACATATAGTCTCAAGCACATCTCTAGATTTTTATCCAATATGTTTCTAAGTTTTGACTTCATGAAGGATAATGCACTAAACACTCACTCATCTTCCACATAACCCAAAATCATTGTTTGAACAACTTCATATAATTTGAAATATTCACTAATACTTTCTTGTAATACGTTGCTTGGATAAAGTTTTTTCCATAGACAAGTAATTGCACCATTTTCTATTGGGTCACTTAAACACTCAAACTGATCCATCATTCTAATCCCAAACTGGGTTAACTAAGATGTTAGTAACTATTTATTTAAAATACCATTAATCTAAACTCCATTCACTTATACAGATCTACAAAAATGCATTACAATTGTACCCATGTATTTGTGAAATAATGTGTTGATCTGTTCTTTACTGTTAACACTACTCCAAAAAATATGATTCACCACTCCCATGCCCTCCAATAACTTATCCCTTTTAAAACATTCTCTAATATTTGAAACTAAAGTTTGAGAGATTTTTTTCAATTTAATTCATGTTTTAGACAAAATAATATCATATAGTAAATGTGTCATAGTTACATCTTTAGGCTCAGCTCCCACAATGTCAAGTCTTTTAGAGCTTCTGTACATTGGGATTTGAATGCCATTTACTAAAACACAAAGATGATCATGGATATTAAATTTCAAATAACTCTCTAGATTTTGAATATTTTTCAAAATTTGCTAGGTTCTAAAAATAGGGTTGTGAAATATTTCATTTAATGTGTATAATATATCTAAACATTAACATACATGTTTTCTCAAACTTATGAAGTCAACAATATAAATAGATCTCTCTTGGGCATGTTTCATTAAATATTTGATTTCCTTTAACATTGGCAAAATACCACATAATGTGAGTAATGTTTCTAAATATGTTAAACAACCCATAAAATCTTTTGCTTTGTCAACTTCCCTGTGATATTTATACATAAACCCTGTCAAAGATGAATATTACTCAAAAATTTTACACGCAAGTTCATACATGGAAACCATCTAGTTTCAGCATCTTTCAGTAGTTTTTTACCATCTATCACCGTAATTGAAAAAATTTTAAACTTCATAAATATTTTTGGGTTGTTATACATGTACGCATGTAAATCATGAATCAGCTCTTCCACTTTCACAACATTACTAAAAGTGTTAATAATTTTGTACGTCATATTCATCTTATGAGCCATGCAATGAATTAGAATCATAAATAGAGAAATTATTGTTTGAAGGCAAACACAAAGATTGGTTATATACCCATACATCACTGATGCACCATCAGTGCCAACACACACTAGATTAGTGGCTATGGCATAATCATCCATCCCATTTCTTTCTCTTAAATTGGATACAACTAATTTATGCAAGTTTTTTGAACTACAATTTTTTACCATTTTATGGACAGATAGAAGATGAGATTTCCTTGTATAGTTTTCAAAGGTGTACACATGCATGCAAACCCATACTATGTTGTCAATTGTAGTGACCTCAATGATGGACAGAGCGATAAATAGTGATCTTTTAACACTTTCTTTCAAATCTTCCTTCTCAACAATGGCTAGACATTTGCCATTTCCCATGCACTATTATCTAACCAATGTGACTATGGAATATCTAGAAAACAATTCAGTTGAAACAAAATTTTGTAATCTAGAAAATCATAAATGGGTCTTTCCTTGTTTAAATGTGGAAAATAGTAGAGAATTTTATATATTTGGCCCTAAGATTGGACTTCATAACTTTTATAAATTGCGCTTTGATGGTTCCCCCTTTCTCAATAGGATGTTTTTGTCATTTCTAATTTATTTCATATTCACATGCATATCTTACATGCATACATTCTTTTACATTTTTCCATCTATGTGTTCTTGTTATCTATCTGTCTGGGTGCTTCATTGATATATATAATTTTCCATAGTGTTTTTTGATTGTGTCCAATTTAGGTTACATTTTGTGTTCTTTTCTGAGTTTCTAACTACAAATTATGCATGTACATTTTGTTGGAGGCTCATTACTATTTTCTGATTCTACAAATTCTACAAATGGAAATTTTGTATCCCAGTCAACTTGAAAATACCTTCCTATTATCTATGTACTTTTCTTCCTCTGTCAACTTTTTTGAGTGGAACTTTCAACAAAATTTGGTGTCTGAAAAGAACTACCTTTCTCTGGGGAAGTGCCCAGATGAGTGTGTTCTACTGACATGCCTAGAGATGTGTCTTCTAGGGGTGGTATTTCATTATTAAAAGCTTCAGGAGGTGAGAAATTATTTGGAATAATTCTTTCTATGGAAATAGTGTCAATATCTTTGTCAATTTCTACATTGAAATAGTTTTTATAATTATTTTATAGTGAAAAAAACTAACTAATATTTTTTTTTAAAGTTTAAGAATTACCTGCATATGAAGTGCCTATTATTTTTGGCCCTCTTTGATAGATTTTTGAAATAAGACATGATGTTGTATTTTTTTGGTATTTGTTGTGGTGTTTTACCCTTGCTGTAACCACCTGAGGCCACAACTTTATTGTCAAGTGGGTAAATGTTGCCACACAGTAGGTTTCTTTCATGTAATACATTAACACTAGGTGATAGGTTAGTTTCCTACAACACATTCACACCAAGTGATAGGTTGCCTTCATCTGATAGAGTGTCATCAAGTGCCTGGTTATTGTCACTTAATAGATTGTCACTGAGTGACTAGTTACTACCTCTTGGCATGGTGCCACCAGGTGTCAGGTTGATATTATGCATCATGGTGCTTCCACATGATAGAATGTCATTTCATGACACTATGACATCATGTATCACTATTCCATTATGAATAACTATGCCATCACATGATATTGTGTCATCACACAACATTATGTCATTATGTGACACTGTGTTGTCATATGGTACTATACCACCATGTGACACAATACCATCATGTGACATAGTTCTACCATGAAACACAACACTGCATGTCAGTTGATTTTAATCATGGGACATAATGCTAGTGGAGGTCAAGTTGCTTAAACAAGTCAAGTGGTAGAGTGTGGCCTCAAGGCTCAAGTCTCAAAATCTTCACAATCCAAAAAAGAAAGATACTTCGATGGTAAGTTTGTGACCTCTGTCAACATATGTAGTATGTATATATATTTCAAATTACATGGATAACCATGTAAATATTATAAATGGCTGGTGAGCCAACTCTTAAAAAAAGTATCTTAGAATTTTAGGCAAAAGGGTCATATGTTGCACCCTAAAAAATCACCAAATTCCAATTTTCCAAAACTGAATATTCATCAATTAATGAATATTCACCACTAAAATTTTCCCTAGTTCAAGGTTTAAAGAGTTTATATTTATGGTTTAGAGTTTAGGGATTATGAATTTTAGGGATTAGGGCTTAGGTATAGGTTTTAGGGTATATAAGGTACAATCATGATGGCAATTAAGGCAAATTTGAGCTCCTCAAACCTATATCTATCAGTATAAAATGTGATTTTGGGCTCAATTATCCCCCACATCATAACAAATTGAGCCAATTAAGTCAATTTTGGTAATGAGTGATGCAATTTTGACCATGTTCAACCCTATAAACCTAATTCTTACTATATATAAAGGATGTTAGTTGGGGATAAATTTATTGGTTTAGGGTCTACAATTTAGAGGGTTTGGGGTTTAGCGCTTATGGCTTAGGTTTTAAGGTAAATGATATAGGGCTTAGGATTTAAGTTAAATGGTACAGGGTTTAGGGTTTAAGATACTGGATATAGGGTCCAATCACTAAGGTAATTGAAGAAAATTTGAGCTGCTTATTTAGCTATTTGTGATAATTACCTCAACATGTTTACATTTATGATAAAAGTAGGGTTAATTATGCCATACATTTTGCATACATGTTATACAATTGATTGATCCATAAATTTGTTCTAAGGGCTCAACTGTGCCTAAATCATGCCCATAATTGCACAATTTGACTAACTAGATAAATTCATGATAGATCAAAATTTTAATTGTTCCACAAATCATATCTTGCTCTTTAAGGGGTTCAAATTAGCCTCAAATTCCTCCTAAATTAAATGAATCAAATCTTTGGTTAATTATATATGACATGATATTAGGGTTAATTTCACTCCAAATCAAATTGAATATATAATTTAAAATGCATTCATGTGTCTAATTTTGAACCTAATTACATCCACTATTAAACTAATTGACATTTGCATTCATTAGCTGATGACTTCAAGTTTATTGATCTCAAAACTACATTCTATACATATAGAATTTGCATATAAATAAATTATGTTTATTTACTTCTATCGAGCTATTGAAATTGGAGCTTATCGACCCCCAAATCACATTTTATATACATGTAACTAGGTTGAAGGGGATCAAAATAGCCCCAATTGGCTTCAGATGCACAACTAGATTGGTACTCCAAAGGATAATTTTTTATCATAGGTTTAAAAAATGCATTTTATGACATCTCGTGATAAAATCAGTTATATCGTAAGGCATGTATGTTTGTGGCATGTATGTTTACGACATCTCTAAAATTTTCAAAAGACAACTTATATGCAAAATAGGGTACTAACACATTGATATACCTTGAAAATAGATCCTTATATAACTTCACTTAATAACTCAAATAATCTTATTAGAGACTTAGACAATAGTAAAACATTTATAAATTTTTTTTACAAGTTCCAAACATCACGAATTATCCACAAAAACTAATGTAGTCATGTTTAACCAAATTCAACCTCTTTTAAGACTGTATACACTCTTGACATAAAATACAATGACCCTTAATTAATTTATTTTTGTTCCAAAACATCATTTGAATCTTTTGAAGACTATAACTTCATTTTTAAATACCAACTTTCAAATAACTAATCCTTAAACATTTATAATGTCACTGAACTCTATTTCAGACCTAATACTTTAGGTCTGTTAGTACTCAGTCAGAGGATCCTTTTACTCCAATTGATTTTTGGATAATATAATTTATTTAATCATGTATACAATTAAATATAAATCAAATCTACCAAATTATTAGTGATTTGGATTAATGGATCACCAAAAACCAAATTTTGACTTCTTAACCCTATCTAGGTTGAACTAGGACTATTTGCATTTTAAGGAAGATTAGACTCATGTGAAATGAGCAATAAATTGATTCATAGGTTAATACATTTCCACTTATCATTCAATCTTATCAAATATTGATAATATCATTGGTCCCAAACAATAAACTTAATAACCAAACTTTGTTCTTAAGACTACTAGGCCTAATGGCTCCTTTAGTAGGTCAAAATGAAAATTTGGGTTTTTGGGTCTTATGAATATATAATGTGGTTGGGTTATTAATGTGATAATGTTATCAATTAATTTTATTGTGTTAATAACATATTTAATAACATGATCACATTATTAATGTGACCGTGTCATTTGAATTTGAATTCAAATCCCATGCCTTTTGGATTGGTAATGGCTTGGATTTCTGAGCCTAAGACTTGGACCTGTCAATCTACATTTGAGCCTAAGAGTTATGATAAAAAATTAAAAAAATATAATTTGATCACCAAATACTCTATGAATTTCAATGTGAAAATTCAAAAACTTAATCCCATCATGACGAGCACGCTCTCTTCTTTCAAAAATATGATTTTTATAATTTTTGGAATAATGTAAGGTTCAAATTATGTTGATTTCTAACTTTACATATCTTAGGACACTATATGTTACAAACATACATGCCTATGCATGTTCATGTAACTTGTCTTTCATTGATCCAAGTGAAAAACAAGTTATACGGTCACAAACTAGGCCTAATTATACACAAATTTAAAAAACAACTGATTTTCATTTTTTTAAGGTAGTTAGGCATGTCACACGAATGACTAGCAATTTTTTGTCAGTTTTTAGGATCTATTTGGTTGTAAAATTCATTAAAAAAAGTATTCATTGAAAAAATATAAAAATATATAGGTCACAAATTATAAGATCTTATCTAAATTTTCCCCAAAGGGTTTCAAAGAATATTAACGCTGCTAAAAAAATGGTGCACCACAGGGCAATCTATCTACTTTATTTTCTTAAAAAAAAATATGAGTTCCTCTTCAAATTTTATATTTTTGACCTAGTTATAATTAAACATTTTTTTAAGAAAATAGAGTTTTCAAAACTAGACTCAAAAATCTACATTTCATGTTGTTACACCATCTTCAAATTTGGAGTGTAGATATCTCAAATTATCTACAGCAGTTTAGATTTATAAAATTTCAAGAAAATCATGTCCATGGGTAGGCCACTTTTTATCCTCCAACTTTGTGCACTTACCCACTATGAAATAAATAGATTTCTATAAATGCATGTATAATAAATATATGTAGCTTAACATGGTAAATAGGTTATATAAATTTATAACATGTGATAATGTAACATATGGAAGTAGATGTCCCTAACATTGGCATAACCATTAGGTATAGGAAAGGTAAGATAGAGATACATGTCCATGTATGATCTACATGTCCTACATCGCACTCATACGCCTCATCAAATGCACGTGTGTATGAAAAAATTAATATGCTATCTATAATACATGTGATAAATAACATATATATATATATATATATATATATATATATAATCTAACAACTCATGTCTTGCTGAAGTCTTGATTTTTTTTTTAAATTTTAATGTTTTTGTATTTTCTTTATTTTTTTGTATTTTTGAATTTAATTGAATATGTACAAAGGTGATATCCAATTATCCCATCAATTATATAAGAATATATAGTGTGTGTATCATATATGTAACCATAAGCTAAGTCCCTTACTGCATCAAAGATCAAGATGGGAACCTCATGGCTTATTTCACTAGTCTAATCTTCTTCGGTGTAACTATAATACCAATTATCGATGTCAACATAGTTATTGTAGTCATCTTGTGTATTCATAGTAGGTTATGTATATAAAACCACACCATATATGAGAATTGTCTTATTAAATTCTTATTTCTATTTAATATGTGCATCATTATTAAGATTTTTAATCTCATTCATAACTAAAGAAAGATAAAATATCATCACTTTAGTATTAGGATGAGAAGCATTTTCTCATTTTAGTTCCTGAATTGGAGATGTAATCATAGATTTTGTAGTTTTTCCTTTGTCATATACATGTGAAGTATATGTAGTGTTTAAATCCTTAGAAACCTTGTTTATGCCATTAGTATTTTTATGACCATATTGCTTTAAAATTTCCTTCTTGGGCACATTTTTCTTAGGTGCACTGTATTATTTATCGATATTTTTTATTTTTTATTTCAAGGTCCAACAATTATCCATATGATGCCCATGCATTATATTATGAGAACAATAATATTTTTATTTTCGTGTAGGACATAAAGGAGGCAAGTGATCGACGTGATAACATATTCCTTAAACTTTCATTGGGAGACATATGGGCCTTATTTGAATTATTGAACTATTAGGTATATATTTTTCTTAATTTTGGACTTATATTTGGGATGAGGTAGTGGAAAAAGACATGCAATTGACACTAGTATGCTTTTAATTTGTGATATTCCAAAAATAATCTTTAAGAGATATTGTCCTTAGACATATTTGCTCTATGGACTACTTCATAAATTCATTTGATCCAAAATAGACACCGTAGACACAGGTGGTTGGGAAGACCCAATATTCATACAATATTCATTAAGTGTAAGCACATTATAGACCATGTATACTTTTGGATAAGTCATATAATCTTGCATATCATGGTATTCAAAGGAGTAAAATGAGAGTTTTGATTGGGCATCTCCATTAGGTGGTGTTATTATATTCAAATTTCTTATGCCTTATATGTAGTATCTGTTGGTTCAATTATACACCTCTATCACTTGGCTTTGCACACTTGAAGAATTGACAAACGATGATGAAAAATCCACTAGTATGTCATTATAACTAGGGAAGGGTTTGGCATCAAGAATATATCAAATGGATAAAATGACTGAGAGGAATCAATAGAGGGTATGGTCAGCTCACTGCTACTTTTGGCTTTACCTAAACCATGGTGAGAGTACTTATGGGGTACCTTTCTCACATGGAGATATTCTACAATTCAACCTCCATGGGGATTTTTAGCACAAAAAATGAAAATAAAATGAGGTCATGACCAAACTTGTTCACTCCACCTAGGAACAGTTGTCACACAGAATGCACAAATGTGCTAGGTCACATACAAGCTACTAAAGATTGATATTGAAGTGCTTACAACCTTCATTCTAAATAATTTTCAACAACAGGGCTGGATTGAGGACTGTAATGGTAATCTATAAAGCACAAGATGCAAACAGATGTTATATAATCAAGATATTATGCATTTTTAGGCAAATAACACTTATGATATACAACAAGTGTGAATTATTTTCAAGGTAGGACAAGGTATGACCATTTTTTTATTATCAAAAGAGTGGTGGTGTGTTAGTGGTTTTCAAATAATAAGGCATCTTGCAATATGCATGACAATATTCCTTTGCAAAGATATAACAAAACTCCTAAGGAAGCTAATGGGACGTACTAAATGATCTTTGAAGGACATAAAACATATACTGAAACTAAACTTTCAAACACTTTTCCCTATTTAATCCATAAACCTAGGGTGCCCTAACAAGTTATTCAACAACATATCCTAGAATAATGCAAAAAGGGTTTATAATATAGATCTATGCTCAAAATGATAACCAATAGTGAACACAAACCCAAATGTCCAATCAACATAACTTGTAAAACATATTATTTTGCTTCATTAATAGGAAATAATAAAGAACCACGAGCATTTTCATTAACTTGAAAAGAGATATTACATACATCAAGTTTTCAAAATGTGACCATGGGGACAAGCATGGTGAGATTTCTACATGTTGGATAGGGGAGACATAAACATGATCTTAGAGCTTCCTAATGGCTGTACACTTACAACTAACTTAGCGAGGGAGACAAGATCTACACACATCAGTTGATCCCAAAAAAATTACAAAAACTAGAATTAGAGAAAATGAACAACCAACAACAATAACCCCCCTGAATAGAGGCCCAAACCTCCTATTTATACATTTTCACCATTTTTAAATATGAGACTTTGAGCTGTAATTTGAAAAATTGCAAAGTAGCCCTCCAAATTCTGCCAAGATGCTCCCAATTGAAAAATATTCCTTGCCATGCCTGAAATATTCATCCATTTGCAAGAAAATCATTGCTCTAACTGCCTCTACAAAGAATGGTGAATATTTTCAACAAACCCTTTGATTTGTTGACTGGATATGCCTTTTTACATGATCTAGAAGGTGATGTGAATTTAAAGAGCCAAACAAGGGGAATTTATCAAACACTGATCATATATTATTCATATTATTTGAATATAAAACAATATAGGGGTTATATATTTATAGGATCCTCATTATTATATTCTCTCCATTAATTTCTCTCCCCAAAATCTCTGTGATAATATAAACTTTATATACAATATATTGTTATATCCTATAACAATATATCTCAACAATATTATATTTTAACCTAATATTATTTATAAAAATATTACTACCAGATACTATTAACTAACTTATTACTATTTACCTCTCTATAAATACTGAAATTTACACAATGTAAAAGCTAATTCCCTAGCATTCCTCCCCATAGTTTTTACATGGTGTAGACACCGAAAAAGTGTCTAACCCTTGGTCCTTTCTCCCCCCTAGTCCTTCTTGGTCCCTAACCCACCTAAGTCTATTAGTTGAAAATAAACATCTATTTTTAATTAAATAAGGCCCCTTTTATCCCCTCTCCTTTGACACCTCACCTAGGACACCTCGCATGGACACCTCACCTTAGACTAATTCTCCTTCTATGACTCACTCAAGATCTCTCCATAATTCTTCTAACCTCCTAACAAACTCTCGTGCGTCTTTAGCTTCCCTTTGACCATTTCTCCAACCAACTATGCACTTGGCAGATGCAGAACGGGCTTGCTGGCCCTTTTTCACGTTCTGACCCCGCCGACGTCGGTCCCCTGTCGGCCGACGCCGGCGGTATCGCCGATGTCGGTTATACTTGACCGACTTGTATTTCTCCTTCGGAGTTAATCACGAACTTCTTCTCCCTCGGGATCAGTTAATCATAATCAGGTTTCTCAATCACGACTGCGAATAAAACTGCTAATCAAGGTTCTCAATCAGGGAGCTACTCAGGGATCTGGAACCAACTTCTCTACATCTCTTTTTCTCTCTCGCATCACCCGACCCTGCAACAGGTCTTCACATCTGGCATCATCAACAACAGGGACACCAGATCAACACCACTCCTCACCACAGGGACAAGTATGTATTTTATTTGTTTCATTATGTTTTCTAGTCTGCTTTTAAACTAGATTTAGCACACCCTCAGACCTGACTGTCACCCAGACCCGGATTCCTATCTCCCTAATTGGCCTCCTTTACCCTTCTGCTCATTTGACTCCTTTGCATCCCAGCATAGACCCTATAACTGCCTAAGACCATCCTAAGACCAGATTCAGACTCGTCCACAGACCTCTCAAACAAACCTGGACCAAGCCCGGACTATCCACAAACCAGACCCTACCCAGACCCGTCCAGAGGCCATTTCCCCGACCGACGCCGGTCATTACCCCACCGACGCCAGTAGAACCATCGACGTCGGCGACTGTGACTAAGCTGACAACATCTTCTAGGTAAGCTTTTGTTTCCCTTTCTCTTTCAGTTTGTTATCATTTCAGTCATTTTAGCATTCTATCTTTTATCAGTCATTATCTTTTTATCAAATAGTGGGTTGACCTCCCTTAAGGAAGTTCGTATACTTCTGGGAACAAGCTTTTGCTTGGCAACCCACCATCTATCTATCTAACGCCTTTTTGTCCAAGTCTTCTTTCTTTGCAGGTGTCATTCCTTCACAGCCAAAGAGGAGTATTCACAGCGTCTGGATTACGGTGTGCAGACTTTATCCAGGTACTTCACAAGCCTTAACCATTCTTTCTTTAGTTTCTTAATCATTTGAAATCTGAAAACAAAATTTGAATAGAAACATTCTGGCACGCCCGGTGGGACCCTTAGGGCCTTCTTGGGTTCCTTTCATTTTCTTTCATTTAGGTGCATTAGGTTCTTACCTTTTCGCCTCCTTCTTTTCTCAATAACATTATAAGCAGGAACTAAAAAGAATCTTTCTTTTCTTTCTTGCACCTTCTAGATTAGTCCAAACATCATACTCTCAACCCTTTCTCAAACTTGGCTTCATAACAAACCTCATATTTTCAACTTGGGCTTAAAACGTATTGCACTTTCATTTCTGCTTGTGCTTGCATTAGTCCACATCTAGTAACTTAAATCGCATATTGAATAAATCTAGACCACTCTATGTTACACTACCAGACCACATGCACTAAAACAAATACCAAACACACTTGAGACAAGGCCCGACTGGGATTTCATTCCCCAGCGGATACCTTACCCCTACCTGGAAATCCTACTTGGATTTCATCTCCAAGGGGAAAGCCCACTCCGTTCTCTGGTGGAGTATAATCTCTAGGCGAGGTATATCTTGGCTAAGCGAGACCAGCGAACCACTGGAATCGTGAAGTGAGGGGAGCTTGCTCCTTAGCACTAGGCCACGTACCAGACCTAACACAGACTTTGAGTGCCTTAACAACACCTGAAACCAGCTTTAGACCACCTTCTTCTAGGACCCATTCTACAGCCAACTTCCCCAAACATTCATCTAAGGCATAAGCCACAAGATTCTAAAATTTAATTCTATGATTTAGCGCTTAGTGTCTGTCTGTCTCTCATCATATTTTCTATTTTTATCTGTCTTTTTTGAGCTGGTAAGGACGTCTTCTTCATTTCCAAAAACTTTTTTTTTTGAGTTTCTGGAAAACACAGTAACCGACATCGGTCCTGCAACCGACGTCGGCAACTTCTCTTAACCGACATCGGTCATCTGACCGACATCGGCAGTCTTCTTAACCGACATCGGTTTTCATACCGACGTCGGTCTCTGTCCATTTTCTTTTTCCCAAAAATAGCAACCTAAACCTGATCCTTTTCTTTCCTAAAACCACATTCTAGTTTTCTGAGACTGCATGAACACAGTTTATGGAACCAGGGCTCTCTTCTTAACCACTTTAGCCAACAACCGCTTTCGCCTACTTCATCCCTAACCAGTCCTATCATGGAGTTTCACTCGGAGACTGAAATAACTCCTATAGGACCAACCCCGACCCAGACTCTCATCATTCCCGATTGGGACTCAAACTTTGACCTTACAGCCCTCCATAACTATCTCGCGAGAAACCCAACGCGAGACCTTTCGGGTGAAATGGCGACGACATCGACACCATTTTCCACCCAACCCTTTATGACCCATCCTTTTGCCTCAAACCCGACCATGGCCAATACGCAAAGTTTGGCTTCCCCGTCCATTTTTAGACCAACCTCCACCGGGGTTTCATTACCCCCTCAACCATACCCAATTCAACCAAGTTCTACATCATATCAGAACTTGATTGCCTTGACCCCTTACACTCTTACGCCCACAAATGTAGGAGTGTCTACCTCACCCTTTGTCAATGCCGTCATGCAACCACCTTTGGCGGTACCTAGTCATCTTATGTCTTCTATGTCCATAACCCAACCACCTTTAGCCTCCACATCAGCCCATGTGACTAGTCATCCGTACGTTGTACAACCGACTACGTCGCATCCCTCTTCTAGCCTCTTCCAAGCACCTTACAACCTAGGAGGCACTCAACCCACCAATCCGTCAGTAGATCTCATCAAAATGCTGATGGATAAAATGCCCAATCTCGAAACCTCCATTTCTGGTTCATTCAATGCCCTCTCTTATGACCAAATTTGCAACGAGCCCATCCATCCTTCCGTCCCTATTAGACCATACCCCAACCAATGGGAACTTCCCAAATTCTCTTACTATCACAGCAAGGAAGACCCACAACAACATTTACGGGCATTTAGACATGCCTGTTACCTTATTGCCCATGACGATGTGTTACTTTTACGCATGTTCCCTATGTCCCTTTCTGGCCCTGCCCTTGACTGGTATAGTTCTCTTACCAGACATTCCCTCTTCTCATTTATTCAACTAGCCCAAATATTTCTCGACCATTTCTCAATTAACATCACTAAACAAGTTTCTATCACTGACCTCTACTCCATCAGGCAATTTGACGACGAATCCATAGCGGATTTTGTCGCCCGTTGGAGAGGCCTGATCAACCAGCTCTCCTTCTCCTTGCCTCAACCTGAGCTCATTGAGCTCTTTTCTTGAGCATGTGCCAGGCACATCTCGTCCACCCTACAGGTTCAAACCTTCCACACTTTTGATGAGGCCTTCACCATGGCCCAAAAGCTCAAACTCTGTGCCCTTGAAGAGGACAAAGTCAAATTGCGTCATACCAACGCTAAAGCCCATGGCCACTCCTCTTCTAGACCTCCTTCTTCTGCCAATTCTGAACCCAAAGGAGTGCCCAACACTGTGGTCGTTAGATCACCATCCTCGACAACAACTAATTACTCTCAACCTTCAACATCTCAAAGCATCACAAAACAATTCCAACAACGATACATGCAACCATTTCAAAACCATCCTTCAACTCAAAACAACATCCAAACCATGACCAATGACCCTCACTACCATGACATTCATACAATCAACACTATCTTGCCTCTTGTCCCTGACCAACCTCCTTCACAGGTGGAAGACCCTTCTTCCCCTATTTCTCTATCACAGGATGAAGAACTTTCTTCTCCTGCCAGTTCTCCATTGACCTCTCTCATACTGGAGGACGCCTTGACCATACCTATGACATCAGCCCCACCTTCATCCGAAGCCCTTGCCTTGTCTACTCCTCAAACACGCATGGAAGGCACGATCATCCCTGCCATCTACCCTCTTGAGGAGCCACCCTCTCCTATTTATTCTCCACCAAGAGAAGACCCAGTCTCTTCGCCTATTTCGATCAAGGAAGACCCAGTCACGATTTCCTCCTACCCTTTACCTGAGGTTGTTACATCTCGTGCACCTCTGTCCACATCTAAACCCAAACCCATATCTAACCTCGCCTCGCACAACGGTGGCCCTCGACCCAAACCATCGAAGACCACTAGACCACATCGGAGGACTCATCTCCCACCTTTGTCATTGCCCTCTATTTTGGGCCCGCATCCGTCTATTTTACTTGGAGTGTTTCCTACTCATATACTTCACAGAGGCAATTTGCCTCCATTACTCCCTCAACCCATTATGCATGTATCAACTTCAATCCATCAACCAAAGCCTCTTAAGCCTCCTAAACCAAAGTCATTAACCCCCACTGCAATAAGACATCTAGACCCGTTAGCAATTTCTTACGCCTTACTGTTACGGCAATTATTGCAGTCCACTCGTATCAATCTCCCGCCTCTTAGACCATATCACTCTCTCGGACCAAAACCACCATGGTTCGATGACACTCGCATTTGTGTGTATCATCGCACGCCTGGGCATGACACTGAGCATTGTCATGCCCTCAAGGTCGTCATTCATTCTCGACCACATTATCAACAAACCTTTAACACCGCCCCTCTCATCAACTCTCGGATCAAGACCCTCTTGGTTCGACAACTCTAAATTCTGTCACTATCATCACACTCCGGGACATGACACTAATCATTGTTGTGCTCTCAAAGCTGTCACTCGTCAACACCAGAAAAAGGACACCCTTCTCACCAAGGATCCTCTTGACCACCCCTTAGACAAATCATCAACACCGACTCGTGCTTCTCAAACCTCATCACCTAAATCTAGATCTCCACGCCAGACCATGGTCCCTTTGTCGCCTTTAACCCCCTTATTCACAATCAACACAGTCAATCTAACCACCAAGCCTCAACCGACCTTAACCAATTTGTCAAACATTCTCCCTAGCCACTGGGGGAATGCAGCCTTCATCCAAGCTTCGACCAACCTTTTAACCCTGTCTCGACCACATGTCAATCACTCTTTCAACCTGACCTCGACCAAACTAGCAACTAAACATTCAACTCGACCTCAACCAACCATTCGACCCAACCAAAGACCAACTACCGACCAATCAACCATCAACCAACCATTGACCAAATATCCATTGACCAAATATCAACCAAACATTGACCAATCTTTGACCAAACACTCAACCAGTCTCGACCAATCAGCAACCATATCAGTCAAATTCCTATCTAGCATCAGCCATCATCGTGACCAATCTCAAAGAGCCAAGCGAGGCAAGTTTGCTCCTAATTGACTCAGACCACCTCTTAGCGCACAAGCATGGCCCAGGGGCTTATCTGACCCTGATCCCTTTTATGCGTTGCATCTACGATCATTCTACTGTTAGTTGAGTACTCGTCTACTTGACACTGACGTTGAGCTCATCCCTTGAGCAATCCCTCATCCAGTTAATCCTATTATTTTTCAACCCTACTTCCTTTAATAAATCCTCTAAAACCCTTTTATATAGTATGGATACTTTTTCCTAATAAAAGGGAGCCCTTGAACTTTTATAAGTCTTGTCCATGACTCAAATTCCTATCAACAATCAATCAAGATGTCAAAATATCCAAGGTCACAAAATCAAATTAAAAGACAGACTGCTCCCTTGAAGGACAACTGTACTATCATTGTTGTAGCTAATAGACTGCTCCCTCGAAGGACAGCTATTCACATACCATCTTATTAAGAAAAAATATAGACCACTCCCTTGAAGGATGGCTATGACTAAATCTGGCAATAAACAACACTATCTTAGAAGCTTCTCGCATCGATCAGCTTCATAACTGACCATCAAGCACAATGACATCACTATACAGGCTTCCCGTATTGATCAGCCTTAAAAAAAAAAAAAAGTCATGGCCTTGGCTTGTGTTGTCTCAGGGTCTCCTATAAAAAGGGGCAAAGTTATCTCTACTCTTAAAATGGGTTACCCTATCCCCCTTTCCTATCACCTGCTCAAGGGACTTCGAGCTCACTTTAGTGTCAAAGTGATTCGATCACCACTCTAGCACAACTTATGGTCAACGACGCAACGTATGAATGGGGTTCTTGGTTCTAATAACCCCTATCTATACTGTCCTTTTGGTCCTTGTCAATGAAAGAGCAAATACGCCTTTCACTTCTCTTTTTACACTTTAGTCACATTCAACCAAACCCTTTTCAACCATAACCATGACTCTGACCATAACCTTGACCCTGACTCTTCCTCCCTTTTGGGAGAACTACATAGGCCTGAGGCCCCTAACAATAGGGGCTATGTAGGCAGCACTCATTTGATATGGGGTCTTCTGGGGTTAGCTCGGCCACTTTCTTCATCACTTTCTTCAATCTCCTTCTCTCGTCACCTGTCAATCACATCACAGTCAATAATATATTCACATAATCATTAATATACTCTCATTTTCATTATAACATCATAAGTCATTAGTCATAAATTTCATCCATCATAACTCATTAAACATTTGCATAATCCACAATTTAAACATTTCATATCACATCTATCATCATCTAATCATCATAAATCACTATATCATCATTAAATATAACATTTACATCATTCTCATCATTAGCATCATCATAATCATCATACATATCATATCAAAACATGCATCATGAAACACATTAAACATTTATAACATTTCCATAACACATCAATAGCTAAAATCTCATCATATATATATCAAAAATAAGTTTTATACAAAGCAGACATGATCTGTGTCTGTCTCTCCCCCTCAAAAATACATCTCTCATCTTCGGCTCGCAGGCCGGTATATACATCAAAAAAATAATAGTAATATAACTCTGGGGCTGCCCTCAAGGCTGTGGCTGTGGTGGTGGTGGCGGTGGCCGAGAAGAGGCTATATCCCCTCCTCCCTCTAACCTCTATCGTCTGTGTGACCCTGAAGCCGTCGCTCGTGACATCGATCTCTGTCTGCTCTGCTCTGCCCTCATCTCTGAGTATCGCTGTATATGAGGGATCCCCCTGATGGCCCTCTCATAGTACGTGATCTCATCCAGCGCATCATTGTATCTAACCATAGATACAGTCTGTGATGGACTCATCTGCCCTGCCCCTGTGCCCTGTCCTGACCCCTGTGGCTGTGGCTGACCTAGCTGCACCGATGCTGATGGTCCTGCCCCCTGTGAAAATGATGGCTACTACAGTGGGCCCTGCCCTCCAAAACTTTGCCCTGCACCTGCCTGTGCCTGAGCTGCAGCCAACTGTCCCTGTAATAGAGTGACCTGCACTGTCAATGCTGCCACCTACCCTATCATCACCGTAAGCTGCCCAGTCACCCCTGCCAGCTGACCCTGCAAAACTAAGACCTGGGCTTGAGCTATGTCTGTCTCCTCACGGGCTGTATCCCACTCCCTGGTGATGGCCTATAGATCTAGCTGCTGCCTGACTTGTATCCCTTTGTACTGACCTGCCCACCATGCCGTGTAAGCCTTTATACACCCTAGGTCCACTATCCCAGGTCCTGCTGGCAACTCCTCAAAATTGGGCTCCTTTGTCTCCTCTGGGAGTGGGAGCGGTGCCTCTATGTCATCCCTCCTATACTGTGGGAAGGCGGGAGGCACATCCTGTAGCAGCCCATACTGGCGCCTGCCCCTGACCCATCTTCGGCTCTGCGCTCCAACCAGCTGCTCTCCCTGGTCTCTGAATGCTGGATAGACCAAATATGGTCTCCAGATGATGTCTACCAAGATCAAGCCCTCCAGTACTCTCCTATAGTGATCAACATCCCTGACCACTCCATCCATCCGTGTCTGTGCCATAACCTCGCGCCAGCACCTGAATCTGACTCTGAAATCGGCCTGTATCGCCACTGGGAGGCTAAGAGGTCGTGTGACCACTATATGCTCGTAGGCCCAGTAGTGAAGGAGGTGGTCTACACACAGGCTATACCGTCATCACCGGCTGATGCCCCATAGCTCTCTGTAGACCTGAGCCAAAAAGACTGGTGCCCAGGCAAACACTATCCTCTGCTCTATCATCTCTAGCAAAACTCTAATCATAACAACCAGAAATCTACCGCCCTCTGCATCCAGTAATGCATACACTATGATACCGATCATCATCAAAATTGCCAGTCGATGTGCCTCCTCATCCGCCGCATACAATGGCTCATAGGAAAAACTCACCGAGTGGTAGCTAGTCTCTGCAGCATGCTCTCCAAACAGCGTCACCATGTGAATGTCATGTGCCTCTCTCGAGCACGCATACAAGTCTACTCCGTGCACCAGTAGCTGTAAAATCCGGTAGACGTCCTCAACCGTGACTGTCATCTCACCCGTAGGCAGGTGGAAGGTGTTCGTGGCATGGTCCCACCGCTCGATCAAAGCAACCATGAGGCTCACATCCCTCACCACTCTGCAGTAGCATCTCAACCTGCCTAGTCCAACGACGCTCATCTGCGCCCACTCCTCGACGGACACGCCTCTACGCATCTGCGTCAGCAAGGTCAGGAGGCGATCTCGCAGCATCAGAGTCTGCCTCGCCTGCATCCATCCATAGACACGTTCATGTTAACATTGTTCCTACTTTTTCTATTTTACCAACCTATTTGATCATATATGCCTACCCGAACACCTGGGAAGCCCTTGACGTAACTTCAACCCCTTGACTTAAACTTTTTACATTTCTCTTTTAACCAGTCAGCCACTGACATCGGTTAACGTGCCGACGATGGCACTCTCCTAATCGACGTTGGTCACTTGTGACCGATGTCGACAGGTTTGTCACCGATGCCAGTCGCTGGTCGGTCGACGCCGACGGTATCACCGACGTCAGCAACTAGTTCGGCCCTAGGGCCGAATGGGGCGAGCCCTAATTTTTAGGGCTTCCCCATTTTATCTCCTAAATTACCCAAAAAACCCTCTAAATTACTCCTAAACTCTCCTAGACAACCTACCCACCTTCTTAGCTACCCTCCCCCCTCAATTTCTGCCTAAAATAACAAAATTTCAAAAAAATAAATTCAAAGTCAAAATGAATCAAATGGGGTTCAAAGACCCTCCTACCTCATCCCGTCGACGCCGGCGTGGTGGCACGATAGGTGCCGCTAGTGGTGGACCTCCCGTCGGTCCTCTACTCCCCTCTGTCATCACATTTGTCCTAGTGGCTCTACACACTTCACTTGGTCCTCACACGTCCCTGCAGCATCCAATCAGCTCCTTCTCTCCACCAATGCTCTTTTGTCACCTCGCACTACTTCTTGGTCAGCTCTAGGTCACTTTCACTCAACAAACTTCTAGAGCTTCTTTTTCTCTTTCAATCAAATAGCAAATGACTTTTGGTGGGCCGCCAATCCAGTTTTGTCAGATTTGGCAGGCCGTCGACGTCGGCAACGGCGTGCCCTAGGCTGCCGACGTCGACCGATTTTCGTCGACGTCGATTTATTTTGGGCACCGACATCGGTTATATAGCCGACATCAGTGGCATTCAAACCTTTTATCCCTCTTACAAATAACCAAAATCATGTCCCTAATCAAGTCAAGTCCTTCAGACCATGTCATTTTGGCCCCTTGGGGCACATTTAGATTACTTTTTGCATCCATCCATCGACCACTAGACATTGGAGATCATGCCCATCTCCTAAACCGTGACTACTTCCAAAGCGTTTGCCTTGGTTGATTTTGCCTGTATGCTATTCCACGACTGGTTAGCAAATTTGTCCGCAGACTATATTTTTGGACCCTCACAAGTATAGGATCGCACGCCGGTTGATCCACACTACTTGTGACTTTTTCGTGTTTTCAGGAGCACTTCCTGAGCCCAAGATACCTGGAACACGACGACCATTTAGAGCTACAACTATGATTGAATAACCCAATCAGCAGACGACTACATGCTGGGGCCCAGTTATTTCAATTTTGGCACTCCTCGACCATTGACCTGCGATAATTGACCTGACCATCTCATGCAGTGGCATGCACACAACCATGAGTTTTGCAGCGTTTTCACTCACTCTTCATCCTTCTCATCCACCTTTTTGCAAATCAACACCCGATACCAGGTTCCCTTCCCTCGACTCCCGCTTTGAGGGGGAATACCTCGTCCATACTTCAGGGCAATCCACATCATCCCTTACCTGGGGCAACCAACTCCTGTTTTTGTCTTGCAGTTCATCCAGAACAACCAACAAGACAAAAAGGGGCAAATGTAGACACCGAAAAAGTGTCTAACCCTTGGTCCTTTCTCCCCCCTAATCTTTCTTGGTCCCTAACCCACCTAAGTCTTATTAGTTGAAAATAAACATCTATTTTTAATTAAATAAGGCCTCTTTTATCCCCTCTCCTTTGACACCTCGCCTAGGACACCTCGCATGGACACCTCACCTTAGACTAATTCTCCTTCTATGACTCACTCAAGATCTCTCCCTAATTCTTCTAACCTCCTAACAAACTCTCGTGCATCTTTAGCTTCCCTTCGACCATTTCTCCAACCAACTATGCACTTGGCGAATGTAGAACGGGCTTGCTGGCCCTTTTTCACGTTCTGACCCCGCCGACGTCGGTCACCTATCGGCCGACGCCAGCGGTATCGCCGACGTCAATTATACTTGACCGACTTGTATTTCTCCTTCGGAGTTAATCACGAACTTCTTCTCCCCCGGGATCAGTTAATCATAATCAGGTTTCTCAATCATGACTGCGAATAAAACTGCTGATCAAGGTTCTCAATCAGGGAGCTACTCAGGGATCTGGAACCAACTTCTCTGCATCTCTTTTTCTCTCTCGCATCACCTGACCCTGCAACAGGTCTTCACATCTGGCATCATCGACAACAGGGACACCAGATCAACACCACTCCTCACCACAGGGACAAGTATGTATTTTATTTGTTTCATTGTGTTTTCTAGTCTGCTTTTAAACTAGATTTAGCACACCCTCAGACCTGACTGTCACCCAGACCCAGATTCCTATCTCCCTAATTGGCCTCCTTTACCCTTCTACTCATTTGACTCCTTTGCATCCCAACATAGACCCTCTAACTGCCTAAGACCATCCTAAGACCAGATTCAAACTCATCCACAGACCTCTCAAACAAACCTGGACCAAGCCTGGACTATCCACAGACCAGACCCTGCCCAGACCCGTCTAGAGGCCATTTCCCCGACCAACGCCGGTCATTACCCCACCGACGCCGGCAGACCTAGACCACCGACGCCGGTAGAACCACCGATGTCGGTGACTGTGACTAAGCTGACAGCATCTTCCAGGTAAGCTTTTGTTTCCCTTTCTCTTTCAGTTTGTTATCATTTCAGTCATTTTAGCATTCTGTCTTTTATCAGTCATTATCTTTTTATCAAATAGTGGGTTGACCTCCCTTAAGGAAGTTCTTATACTTCTAGGAACAAGCTTTTGCTTGGCAACCCACCATCTATCTATCTAACGCCTTTTTGTCCAAGTCTTCTTTCTTTGCAGGTGTCATTCCTTCACAGTCAAAGAGGAGTATTCACAGCGTCTAGATTACGGTGCACAGACTTTATCCAGGTACTTCACAAGCCTTAACCATTCTTTCTTTAGTTTCTTAATCATTTGAAATCTGAAAACAAAATTTGAATAGAAACACATGGTACAATATATGTCATTTTCTAATTGTAGCTTGCCACCTCTATGTGCTCATGATCTTCTCTGCATACATGTGTCATCGCACATCTCTTCCTTCATACTCATTTTCAATTGGTTTTCTAGGTTCACCAATAGCCTTAAAAAATTGTTTTCTCAGGTTCACCAATAACCTTACAAAATAGTTTTATTAGGTTTACCACTAACCTTATAAAATGGTTTTCTTAAGGTCACCACTAACCTTACAAAATGTTTTTAACAGGATAACCACTAACCTTTCATCATGAATGCTACAATTATTTTTAGAGAAACATTCTCCAATGTAAATATACAAAAGGGCTTACATGGGAATATCATTCACAAGTGAAAAGGTAAAATTGTTCTTATTTTTGATACATGCTAAAAAATAAATGTAACTACCACACCACACTAAAAAATATAAATTCACATAACTAAAAATAATACACCACACAAAATGTCACCAAAACATTCTAGGACCCATCATTGGTGACTAATGGGAGGCTATAGAAACCTCCTTCCTCTATATATCCTCCAACCTCCAGTTGAAGACACTGCTCACTTAGTGAAATAGATTTTAAAATTCAGCTACATGATTTTGTTGAGGAGAAGTTCCCCCATAGTTTGGATGTATTTGACATTTGAAGACATTTGACCTAGGATGTCATGTACAAGTGATAGTGCATCTTTATACAAACAATTTTTATTTTGACAATTTTAACATAAAACTAACACTTCGACTCATTTTTAATTTTTGACACTATTAATGACTTTAACCAAATTGACACAAGTACAAACATTTGACAACTCGAACTATATTACTTTTTAAATATTCAAAAGACATACTATTGACAAAATTGTGACTCCAAATTTATTTGATCATAACTTATATGACATACAATATTTATTAGCATGAATCAAATAATCATACCCCTAGTACTAAAATAAGGACTCACTAAAAGGACACTTTGATTTTTTTACAAAATACCAAAATAATTTTGACACCTTTTAGACTTTTAAAACGTATGAATCTTAAAATAATATTTAAAAACAAAAATATAAAAAACTAACAAATTATACACAAAAAGACTTACCTATATTTATTATGTTTTGACCAATAAACAATTTGAAACCATGGACCATATGAAGTAAATGGCTTGTAGATTGTAGTTTGTGCTTTTAAATAGCAAGGAAAAGATTATGAGCTTATGTTTTAGGAATGGGTAAGTGGGAATTGTAGGAGAAATTTTTTACCTTCGATCATGACTCATGGATTAGCATTCACGTGGATTCACTAGCAATAATGATAGAAAAAACAATGGCACTCAGCTAGATCCTAGAATGAATTTATCTTTTCTTCAAATATACTTCATAGTAATCAATGTTTGGAGAAAATATCAATTACAAGATAGAAATGGGAATGGCCAATATTAAAATTCATAAGTTTAGGAAATGATTTGATCATAGATCAAAACTTGATGCATGTGTATTGGAGTGATCTGATATAGCTAGTGGCATTGCCCAATTTTGAAGTCTGCATATATTTTCATGCATAGATCTGGCAAGAAGTCTATAGAATCAACACTTGTCCCTTCATTACTTTATCTATTCCAAGGCACTTGATGAAAAATAGATAGGTAGTGGTACATTGATTGTCACAATAAGTTTTTAGTGATTTAGCAGATTTGAGCACATGAATACCATGCCATATTTAATGCATGGAATAAAATGCATTGAAAAACCTTCGAGAATCATTGAATGTAGATTGACATGCTGATACTTGTGGGATAACATTGTTTTTAGAATTCCAAAAAAAATTATGTATAAATAATCTCTCTCATTACCAAGGTAATAGTGAATAGATAATGCCCCTAGTTACGCTCAAAATCCATCACAATAAAGGATCAAGACTGCTTTGATACCACTGTTGTGAATTTAAAGAGCCCAACATAGGGAATTTTTCAAACACTGATTATATATTATTCATACTATATGAATATAAAACAATATAGGATTTACATATTTATAGGAACCTCATTCCTATATTCTCTCCATTAATTTCTCTCCCCAAATTCTCTCTGATAATATAAATTTTATATACGATATTCTTTTATAACCTATAACAATATATCTCAAAAATATTATATTCTAACCTAATATTGTTTATAACAATATTACTACCAAATACTAATTAACTAACCTATTACTATTTACCTCTTAGTAAATACGTAAATTTACATAATGTAAAAGCTAAATCCCTAATAGAAAGTGAAATTTTGTGGTGGTGGCCGAAAAAACTTAATCCTAATGTGTAACTACCTAGAGATTCCCTTGACCACTTGCTTGCACCATTGGAACCTCTTGGATGGTTGACTTTCCTCTTATACCCTCCATGGAACAACCTACTCTTGCAATGATGGCATGGGAGTTCTTTGGTTGTGGTAGAAGTAGAAAATGATCCATTATAATTTGGAAAATATACTTTGGAATGGCTCATATACCTTCTTATGTGCTTTGAATTATTGTTCATCCATGAAGGAACCATCAATTTTAGCTTTAAAACCAAAGATTAACACATATTGACACATGGCACACCACATTAGATCCAACTAGGCATTCATGGGGTTTAAAAGTGACTAAGCCACTTAATTGGGTCCAACCTAGACACATGTCACTTTCTTGTGCAATCTTGAAGCTAGATCAAATATGCACCATCGATATTTTAATAAGTATCCAATCCTTGAATTCATTTCAAGTCATTGATCTTGATTTGGGCCTCTAAGATCCTACCACTTGGTAGCTTCATGGGTTCCCTATGTACATTGTAAATAGTATCAAGTACTTGAATGCTATCATGCCATGTGGTAGCCTCTTGTGAGATCTCTAGCCCCATTGAACTATCAACTCTTTACTCATACCATTGGATCTTAAAAATATTCTTGAGCTTTAATCATGACCTATGGGCTTAACACTTATCACTTTCACATTTGTCTTGAGTCATTTTAAAATGTCCACCTTCATCTCACACTATTGATCTCATTTGCACAAATCAAACATGCTTCATTGATCTCTATACATAGGGTTTAGTCCTTTGCTCTGTATATTGTTGGATCTTTGATATGCTTCTCGTGATGGTGACACTTGCCATCTTATCTCTCATCTTGAGCCTTTATTTAAGTCTTAACCTATTACACATCATCGATCAAAATTTGTATGCTTTGTCACACACCATCGATTGATGAGAACATGCTCAAGATTTAAATCATGCCCCATAAGATCAAGACTTATCACTTCTATACTTGTCTTGAGCCATTTTGACCTTTTAGCTTTGATCATACACCATCAGATCTTCTTTCCCTGAGTTAACATTAATCATTTGATTGTGATCCACTAGGTTGGACGTGATTGGCTCTAAATTAACTATAAAAAAATTAAGTCATAGTTTGGGGAATAAATAACTTAGTATAAATTCCTAGCCTAAGGTTTTGTTGCACTAATAAATATGAAAGAATATTTAGGATAGGAATTTAAGCTAAGTTTATAACAAGGGGACCACACGTTAGTTAGACCATGTTAATAGATTAAAGGGACCAAGGGTCACAGGATATAAAAGGGACCAAATATGAATCTTAGACTAAGGTTTTGTCGTGTTAATAAACACGACTAAACCTTAGTATAAAAATTAAACTAATTCCATGTCATATTTGAAGCATTCCCATGCAAATTATTCCTACCAAATTTGAATTTAAATCAAAGGGTCTAAGCTAGGGCAATTCGACCAAGGGTTTTAAGATGATTAGACATGAATTCAACTTGGCTTTTGACAGACCAAAGGCTAGTAAATACCAAATTAACATGAAATCTTGTAACCCAAACATTATCCATTCCAAATGGACACCATTAGACCTAAAACCTTTATTTATGAAATGTGAAGTTATTTGAGCATTTAGTTAATTTGGAGCCTAAACATTGTCTTAAAAAAGACTCATTGAATAAGGAAAGAAACTAATCTAAATCCCTACACTAACTCCATAAAGAACCTACCTCTAGTATCAAAAGGAAAGTTATTTAATCACCTACAGGACAATTGGCCTCTGATGAACACTTGAAACAGGAAGTGGGTTAAACAAATTAGTCATTTACACTTAGATAGGGCTTAACTACTTCAATGCAATTTTGGGCATTGATAGTATCATTCCATTTAAACTTAAAATACTACTTATGTTGAGAGTATGCACTATAAGTATTAAATACATAGTGAAGGTTTTTCATATCAAGGAGCTTAACATCAAGATATTTATTGTGTTGCATAAATGGTCAAAAGATTAAAAATACTTGAACATGATGGAGTCATGTAAAGGGTCAAGAAAACTTTGTTTGAACACTTTTTTACAGCCACTTGTCAAGCATGGGATTTTTAATCTTAATAAGTATGGTCTTATAATGAAACACATAATCATGGATAGTCTCTTTGGGTTCTTGGTTAATCTTGATAATTCTAGCTTATGTTAAATTCTAACCAATGTGGACTAAAAAATGTGTGATAAATTGGTAAGCTAAAGGGTTGAAAGTATGCACAAACTAGACGGAAATAATATAGAACCATGTTAATGCATAATATTTTAGACTCATTGGAAATATTTTGGTGATTAACTTATTAGGTGAAACATATTCCAAATTTTGTGGGTGAAAACATATGAGATGTTACTTGTTGGGTGAATATTTTGTCACCAGCTAACTGATGGGCAAAATAGGTTGCTTCAACCACAACATAAGGAAATTGGTCGGCCAAATGTGCAGGTTTACCACATCAAAAGGGGACAAATATCTCCTCTCATCAAGGGGAGGTTCTCTATAACTATAAGGTACTATAAATACTATATAAAAGCTGAAAATAACACTCAGGGTATGATAACACCATCCATCTCTCTTTTTTTAGAGATGATATTCATAGACAAAGGAGAAATCCTAGTGAAAACACTGAAGGCACTTCTCTTCTTTCAGAAGTGGTTTGCAGCAAACAACAGGATTTCTTTCTAGAAAGTAACTACTAAGTAAATGTGACAAGGCATAGTAACCAACAGAATGAGGTGTATCACAAAATCTCCACCTCAGTTGCCAAAGAGTGAAATACAAAGGACAATGGGGGCACAAAGTCATCCCAAGATCCTTTACACAGGAATAGAAAAATAAACACGCTAAAGACAATTATGGTAGCACAAAGTCTCTCCACAATCGGCTTCAAGACACCTTCTTGGTTACTTCCACTAGTTTTACTTATTTAATTAAATGAACAAGAATGTATTTAAGAAACAGACATAAGAACAATCTCCTAAATGACACAAGCTATTATAGCACAAAGTTTGAAAGTAGTTTGATTTCTCATTCAAATAATGAAATATGATTAACAATCTGAACTCAAAGTCTTAGTAATGCCTTTTAATTTGGGTAGAGTTTTGCTTCTGATGACAAAAAGATCTCCCTTGCATAAAAATATGATTTTACAATATATAGTAGCCAAGAAAGACTTGGCACTTTGTCTCATGGAAAGGCCCATGCTGCATTCAATGCCTAGAATATCTATGGGAGGGCCATGTTGGAACAGGTCATCGGCCTTGACTTTGGTGTACAGAATCATCTTGAATGTCTTCTCCACAGCATGGGTCATTTGGTATGTCTCTAGATATGTATGCGGCTGTCCACTCACTTTTATTCAAAGGGAGAAAAATAGGCCTCACCTTTTAATGTTTGCGTGCTTAGATGTCTACTTGGTGGACTGTTCCACCTACTAGAAATAACTCCTGTGTAGATATTTTTTGTCTTTCTTTCTTTCCTTGTTGTAATTTGTCTTTTTCTTCATGATCTGAGCTCTTGGGCTATCTCCTTTCCTTTCTGTAGGTTATTTTAACTTCTTCATCTGGTCACTGAGTTTGTTTTTTAGGTTCCATGCCATATTTGAAAATAAATGGGCATTTCATTACCTTGAATTTGACATCCACAGGGACGTCACTGGTTGTTGGTCACTTGAACCACATTGAACCTTGAACCTTTGAACCTTGAAATTTCATTAGTTTAATTGTTCAACGGTTCAGGTGGTCCTATTAGCTCCTTGGTTCAATCGCTTCCTTGGTTCATTTGCTTTCTTGGTTCTTTCAACACCTTTCTTTTTAGCCTTAAGCCTTTGAATTCCTTCAAGTTTCTATCTTTAGAACCCTCTGAAGGGAAGGTGTCCCTTCGGGCCTTGAGAATGGTCCATTTCGTAGTCATCGAGAGTCCCATGCAAGGGTACTTGCCTTTCGGGGTCCTTCGATCTTTAAGAGACTCATTTGAACCGTTCAATTGAACCAACTGCTTGAACCAACAATGGTTCAATGGTCCAACGCTTCAATGGTTCAATACTATGTTCTGCTCATTCAATTGACCGCTTAAACCATCTACTTTGAACCATTCATTTGAACCAACTCTTCAAACTTGTCTCTAGAATCTTCTACTTCCTTCTTTCGCTCAGAGCAATTTTGAACCTTTGAACCATTTTAGTTCAAGGTTCAATCAGTTCAACCTTTTTTCTTGGATCTTCAAATCTTTTATTCTTCTAAGTCTCTCAAACTTTATTGAACTCGTTGAACCTTTAGATTTTTAAACTCTTTTGGTTGAAGGTTCAATGGTTCAATCTTTCTTCTTTGAAGTCTTCTTTTTTATAAGTCCTTTGAAGTCATTGAACTTTTAAGAGTAGTTGAACTTTGAACTTGTCAAAGCACTTAACTCTTTAAGTCTACTGATGTCATTGAATCTTTGAACCCGTTGAACCATTGAACCTTTGGAGGTGGGGTTAAATAGTTCAATGGTTCAATGGTTCATTCTTGTTTGAAGCCTACCGATGAACCTTTTGGTTAAACCTCGATGTTGAACTAACCTTGAAATTGCCTAAGTGTTGGAAACTTGTTTCTTTATGAGAGCTCACCTATTGAAGTCATTGAACCTATTGAAGCTATGAGTCTCTTAGCTTAAAAAGCTTGAATAATTGAAGAATTTGAATACTCAAAACATTTTTTGAGAAGGAAAGAGACTATTTTGGCATGTAGGACCAAAATAGTTCATATGTTGTCCCCAAAAATGAGTGACAGATTTTGGGAACAACAACTGGCTCCAGTTGGGGAACTTCCATCAATTTTAAAAACAATTGAAGGGAGTAAAATCTAGAATCTCCAGTGCTTTTAAGTATGACATTAGGATACAGAGTCATGCTACCCAAAAAGAAAGGTGACAAAAAGACATAGAAATGAACAAAACAAAATAGAACTAAAGACTATACAAATATACAAATGTACATATGATCTTATCTGATACTTCAAGAATTGAAGTGCTTCAGATGCTACCCACTGTGAGGTAGAAAAAAGGGCATGCCATCCTGATACTTCAGTAGGAAAATATTTTCACCATTGAGCTGATGAATAGAAAATAGGCCTCTTCATAGGGAATCAAATTTCCCATGCATTCCCTTTGGTTCTCTTCTCTTGTCCCATAATAGGACTTGGTCTCCAATCTGGAAATCACAGGTTTTTATTTTCTGGTCAAAGAGCTTCTTCACCAAAATCTGATGTGTAGCAATTTGGTGCATCACCATAGTTCACTACTCATCCAACTTAGTTAAGCACATGATCCTCTTGTTGATGGAGCTTTCATATGTCTGATCTTCACTTGCCTTTGCCAATTTTTGTGCTAGCAATTTCAGGGTGATTGGTATCTTTGCATTGAGACCATACAAAAGTTGAAATGGTGACATACCTATCACCCTCTTATGTGTAATTTTGTCTGCCCATATAGCGTCAACCAATGCTTTATGCCAAGTTCATTGGTTGTCATCCACCAACTTCCTGATGATGGTCACCAAGTTCTTATTGCTTGATTCTGCTTGGCCATTCCCTTGTGTAAAATAATTAGAGGAGTGAGAGAGGGTAATCCTATAACAAAAATAGAATTGAGTAATCTCATGGAAATAAAAATAGGCTGCATTATCTGTCATAATCTTGGTTGGGACCCCAAACCTAGAAATGATGTTTTCTTTGAGGAAATTGCATACTACTTCTGAAGTAGCATGCTTGGTTGGAATATCTTCCACCCATTTGGTGAAGTAATCTGTGGCTGTGAGGACATAATCATGTCTAGCACTTGAAGATGGGTTTATAGCACCAATGAAATTGATTCCCCATTGATGAAATGGCTCTTTTATTACCATTGGCTTAAGAGGCAAAGTAACTAACTTGGGTCTTCCAACGAACTGTTGGCATAGTTCACATCTTTGTACCCATTTGTATGCATCTTGACACATATTAGGCTAGTAATACCTAGCTCAAAAAATCTTATGGGCAGTCACAGGTGCAAAAAAATTTCCTCCACAGGCCAGATTATGGAAGGACTCCAAAATTTGGTTCTGCTACTCTCTATCCACATAGTGAAAGAACACTCCATCATTGTTCCTCTTATACAGGCCATTGTCCCATAAGACAAAATTGGTAGCTTTTAACTTGACAATCCTCTTTTATTTACAAGATAGGTGAGCAAGACACTCACCATAAGTAAGGAAATGAGCAATACTCGAATACCACTCATTCGTGGAGACAAAGAGGATTGTTGACGTGTCTTCAATTTTTGCTTCTTCATGCCCTATTTCTTTTGATCTATTGTCAGCAATCAATTGACAGAGGCCCGTTCCCCACACAAGCTTTGTTGGTTTGATAACCAAATCAAACTCCTAGATTTTAGCAATCAAATTGCCTCTTTTGGTTCCAAACTCTTGCTAAGTTAATCTGGATTTGATTGTGGTACCAATAACTAAGGCAATAGTGTGTGAATTTAAGATGTAAAAATGGAAGTGCTTTACTACCTTTACCACTGCATAAGCATGCTTCTCCAAATTTGAATATTTTAGTTCATGATCTTTGAGAGGACAACTCATGAAGGATATCAGAGATTCCACACCTTTTTTTTCTGTTGAACTAGAATTGCTAAAAGTGTGTGCTTGGAAGCATAACTGTACATTGTAAAATCTTTGGTATAATCTGGACAAACCAAAATTGGGGCATGGGTGATAACTGTCTTCATGTTTCAAAATGCCAATTTGCCTTGTTCAGTCCTGTTGAAAGTGGCCTTTCCATTCATCATGTTCACAATGTGGCGAGTCTTCTCGATGAAGTCAAGAATGAACCTTTGTTAAAAAATCACCTTTTCAAAGAAAGAGTGAACTGCAGTCTTACTTATGGGTAGAGTAAGCTCCAAGATGGATTTGACTCTTTTTGAGTCAATATTTATGCCTTCTCGAGATACAATGTGTCCAAGAATTTTCCCTTCTGTTACCCCAAAAATAGACTTCTTGGGATTTAGAGAAATGCCATTTTGGTGACATCGTTCCAGCACTTGTTGCAAATGGCACACATGATCAGGATGATTCTTGGAAAAGACTATTAAATTATCAAGGTACACCACAATGAACTTACCCATTTCATCTTTGAAAGTAAGGTCCATTACTCTCTAGAAGGTGGCACCAGCATTTATAAGGCTAAATGGCATTCTCTAGTATGCAAAGGTGCCCCAAGGTGTGGTGAAGGCAGTCTTGTGTTGGTCTGCTTCACCAACTTCCACTTGATTGTACCCTGAGAAGCTGTCTAGTATTGATAACATCTCTAAACTAGTCATCATCTGAAAGACTTGATCCATGATGGGTAGAGGGTGATTATCCTGTAAGGAAGATTGATTCAAATTCTTAAAATCCACGCAGAAGCAAATTTCACCATTCTTTTTTCTCACAGGAAATATGTTTGTAATCCATGTGGAATGATGGATTGGGAAAATTATCCTAGCATTCAGTATTTTCTATATTTTAGATAGCATAGTACTTGATATCTTTAGATTATACTGCCTATATTTCTGCTTGTAAAGCACTAAATCACTCTTGAGAGGAATATCATGGCAAATTTCTTCAAGCCTAAGAGACTTCAGATCATCATAGGAGTATGCCAAAACATCCATGTAATGGTGAAGTAGGGCAGTAAATTTGAGATTCTCCTCTAGAGTGCAACACTTCCCAATGTTCACCATCTTGGGATTTTTTTTGGTACCCAAATTTATCTGATCAAACTCCTAGGAGGAGCTTGAATCCATTTGTTGTTGTTTGATGAACTGTCGTGCTTGTCAAATAGTTTCTTAGGGGAAACCAGTCTTTTTGGTATTTTATTCCCTTTTAGCTGCAAGAATTTTTCACCTGCATCTGAACTTGTTTCAAGAGCTAGTTCAAGTTTTTGAGGCTCACTGCCTTCGAAGTGAAGCTGTTCAAAGTTATCTTTTTGTTCTAGAAAGGTGATGATTGGTTGTTTCCATTAAACACTTGCCAATGATTGGCATTGTCAAGCACACTTGGTTGAAATACCAGTTTGATAGTGTACCTATCTCTTTTAAAATCTAGGTGAGGAACCAAAAGAGTTGCAAAAATAGCCAATGCATCAGCTTAGTCATTAAATTCCTTGGGTACGTCAGAGATACTAAAAGCATCAAAGCTTTCAATTTGATCCCAAAATAGATTGCGGTAATGGCACAATCTCTCACTTTTGGTTTGATACGGGTTCCTAACCTAGAAAATCACCAGCTCAACATCTCCTTTAGCGTTAAAGTTTTTGACGCCCCTATCTTGAGCAACCTTTAATCCAAGCAACAATGATTCATATTTAGTAGTATTATTGGTATTGCTAAACTGCAATTTATAAGAATAGGGTAAAATATCTCCTTGAGGAGATATCAACACAATCCCAGCTCCTGAGCCGATAGAAGAATAGCTATCTACAAATTCCAGTATCCATACGTCATCAGGAACTGTGTTTTCCTCATAAAAATTTGAATTAGTGGGGAGGAATATTTTGCACTTATACTACATTCTACACATCCTTATGTTGTTCTATCTGAACCTATTTTTAGATTGTCATGTTCAGAAGCTTCATTAGTTAGGGCAGGAACATCTTCTGTAGTCAGGAAGTAATTATCCATGCCTGAAGACTCAAATAGAATTTGAGCTTTAGGCACTGATGTGTGAGTGACAACATATTTTTCTTATTTTTTAGGGAGTAATCTCTACATGATGCCTTTGATCGGAACCCTCACTTCAGATAGGTCCATGCTCAACTCGCCACCAACATCTTTGTAAAAAATTCATCCAATCAGAATGCAGTAGGAGGCTGAGACGTCAACCATTAGGACTGTCATCTTAATTATCATATCTAAAAATGTCACAAATGCAAATTGGGCATCCTTAATTTGTTCCAACAATGGCACTTGTTTGTTCTCCATGGAGAAACATCTCCCAAAGGTCTTTAGTTAGTGTGAGTCCAAGAGATTCTACCACTTTGGTAGACATGACATTGTCAGATGCACCTGAGTCTATGATGCAATTATTCAACTGGTATTCATTTATTAGTAGGGAGATATAAAATGGTTTAGTCCTTTCAAGAGTAGTAGGAGGAACAATGACAAGGTTATTTTGAGTGGATGTTGGAGTTACCTTTGGAACAGTTGGTCCTGTAGGGATGATTTTATTATTTACACATTGAACCACCTTATCTAATTACTCAGGGTTAGATTGTAAGAATTCAAATTTAGACATTTGAATTTTGGTTTTCTTGACATGGTCGATTATGTCAAATGTATAAAATGAATTAGGAACAAGGGAAGGTAGTTCATCCTTCTAGTTTTTAGGAGGGAGAGGACTGGTCTGTGAATTTGAAGTAGAAGGTGCAAGAATGCTTGATGTACTTACCTTTTTAGAAATCACCAGGTCCTTTAGCTGAAAAGGCAGAGAAGTTCCTCATTTGACAATTGAAATTGCTAGTTGAGATCGCTCCTCTATTTTTTCATTATCAGCTTGTTGGGCTGACTAGTTATGTGACCGAGTGAATACAATGTATGATCCATCAAATGCTTCACCTTTACTTCTGGGTTCATATTAGTAATTTAGGAAACCAATGTTGGAGTCATCAGCTGATTCTTCTTGATTTTTTGTGAAGAGATCAGCGTCATCTTTTGGGTTCAACTCAAGATGGAAGGAGAAATTAGATTTTGTTTCAAGATATCCAACTGCTAAATTGGTTGGAGGTGCTTCAATGGCAATTTTCCTCTATGAGGGAGGAAGGCAATTTGGTTGCCCTTGATTCCTAGTAGCATTCCCTTGGTAAGATTGATTGAAAAATGTCCTCCTTAGTATATCTCTGTATGAAGGAGCAGAAGACATCCCTTACACCATTTGCTTCTTGAGAGCTAACAACTCATTTTCCAGCTTCTGCACCATTGGATCAGTGGTACCTATAAATGGATATTCAGAAGATGAAGAAAATTTATCTCTATTAGTATCTCTTTGTATCTTCCCCACCAAGATGAGATCATCTTCCACCTTAGGGCCAAATCCTAAGCTATAGCAAGGTCTATGTGACCAGCACATCTCAACAAAAAACTCACTCCGGGCAATTGAGAGTTGATGAATAAGCATTTGAGATTCTCAGTGGTTGGCTAAGCAATTGTGGAAATCCTATTCTTCAGCTTGTTGAACTTAGCTATGAAGTCCCTCATAGGTTCATGAGATTCTTTCTTCATTTGTGCGAGTTGGGCAAGCATGGAATGTGCATCTTCCATAGGCTTGAACTTAGCTTGAAATTTGGCTTTGAGAGTGTTCCAGTCAGTCACTGATTGAGCCTAAAAATGGTAGAACCAATATGTAGTAGTATCTTATAATGTCTCCATAAACAACCTGACTACTACATCCTCATACTCCACGCTTAACACACCATAGATTATGCTGAAGGCTACAATATGTTCATTAGGATGAACTCTCCCATCACCAAATAATTTGGGGAAATTCTTCCTTGAACTATGTGGTAGCTCATGTAGAGGTGGAGTTAAATTGAGTGGGCCAAAAGAGTTACCCCAGGGACCTTGAACTATCATTGTATGACTATGGAAAGGGGGGATAACTAATTTGGGTGTAGTATGTATAGGCAAATCTCTGCTAATAGTAGAAAAAGAAGCTCTACCTTGTATTGGTGACCTGGTATTGGTAGGAGGAAGACTCTTAGTTCATTGAAATTGAAGTTGTGGAGGAAACAAATCAAAATTTCTCTACTGCACCAACTCAAAAATAGGGTCAACAACACCTTGAGCTCTCTAGCTTCTTGTATAACGTGGAGTTTTCAGATTGCAAAACTAAAATGGATAAAGATAGGGACTATTTCAATTTGAAGCTTGAGGCTTCAAACTACACAAAATGTTCCCCAACAGAGTCACCAAAAAATAATGGGTGAATATTTTGTCACCAACTAACTGATGGGCAAAATAGGTTGCTTCAACCACAACATAAGGAAATTGGTCAGCCAAATGTGTAGGTTTACCACATCAAAAGGGGAAAAATCTCTCCTCTCATCAAGGGGAGGTTCCCTATAACTATAAGGTACTATAAATACTATATAAAAGCTAAAAATAACACTCAGGGTAGGATAACACCATCCATCTCTCTTTTTTTAGAGATGATATTCATAGACAAAGGAGAAATCCTAGTGAAAACACTGAAGGCACTTCTCTTCTTTCAGAAGTGGTCTGCAACAAATAGCAAGAGTTCTTTTTGGAAAGTAATTGCTAAGTAAATGTGACAAGGCATAGTAACCAGTAGAATGAGGTGTAGCACAAAGCCTCCATCTCAGCTACCAAAGAGTGAAATACAAAGGATAATGGGGGCATAAAGTGGTCCCAAGATCCTTTACACAAGAATAGAAAAACAAACACCCTAAAGACAATTGTGGTAACACAAAGTCTCTCCACAATCAGCTTTAGGACACCTTCTTGGTTACTTCCACTAGTTCTACTTATTTAATTAAATGAACAAGAACGTATTCAAGAAACAAACATAAGAATAATCTCCTAAATGTCACAAGCTATTACAGCACAAAGTCTAAAAGTAACCTACTTTCTCATTCAAATAATGAAATATGATTAACAATCTGAGCTCAAAGTCTCAGTAATGCCTTTCAATTTGGGAAAAGTTTTGCTTCTAATGACAAAAAGATCTCCCTTGCATAAAAATACAATTTTATAATATATAGCAGCCAAGAAAGACTTGGCACTTTGTTTCATGGAAAGGGCCATGCTGCATTCAATTCTTGGAATATATGTGGGAGGGCCATGTTGGAATATGTCATCAGCCTTGACTTTGGTGTACAAAATCATCTCTAATGTCTTCTCCTCAGCATGGGTCATTTGGTATGTCTCCATATATGTACGCAGCTATCCACTCGCTTATATTCAAAGGGAGAAAAATAGGTTGCACCTTTTAATGTTTACACGCTCAGATGTCTACTTGGTGGATTGTTCCACCTATTGAAAATAACTCCTGCGTAGATATTTTTAGTCTTTCCTTATTTTTTTTGTCCTTTTCTTCATGATCTGAGCTCTCAAGCTATCTCCTGTCCTTTTTGTAGGCTCTTTCAGCTTCTTCTTCAGCTGGTCCCTAAGTTTGTTCTTCAAGTTCTGTGCCATATTTGAAAATAAATGGGCATTTCATTACCTTGAATTTGACATCTGCGGGGATGACACTAGTTGCTAGTCACTTGAACCTTTAAACCTTAAAATTTCATTGGTTTAATGGTTTAACGGTTCGAGCAGTCCTATCGGATCCTTGGTTCAATCGCTTCCTTGGTTCATTCACTTTCTTGGTTCTTTTGACTCCTTTCCTTTTGGCCTTAAGCCTTTAAATTCCTTCAGATTTCTATCTTTAGAACCCTGCGAAGGGAAGGTGTTCCTTCGGGCCTTGAGAATGGTCCATTTCATGGTCACTGAGAGTCCCCCACAAGGGCACTTGCCTTTTGGGGTCCTTCAGGCTTTGGGAGACTCCTTTGAACCATTCAGTTGAGACAATCACTTGAACTAATAATGGTTCAATGATCCAACAGTTCAATGGTTCAATATTGTGTTCTGCTCATTCAATTGACCACTTGAACCATCCGCTTTGAACCATTCATTTGAACTAACTCTTCGAACTTGTCTCTGGAATCTTTCACTTCCTTCTTTCGCTCAGAGCTTTCTTGAACCTTTGAACCTTTAAACCATTTTGGTTCAAGGTTCAATCAGTTCAACCTTTCTTTCTTGGCTCTTCAAATCCTTTGTTCTTCTAAGTCTCTCAAACTTTATTGAACTTGTTGAACCTTTGGACCTTTAAACTCTTTGGGTTCAAGGTTCAACGATTCAATCTTTCTTCTTTGAAGTCTTCTTTTTTCTAAGTCCTTTGAAGCCATTAAACTTTCTGGAGTGGTTGAAATTTGAACTTGCGGAAGCGCTTAACTCTTTAAGTCTATCAATGTCATTGAATCTTTTAACCTGTTGAACCATTGAAACTTTAGAGGTGGGGTTCAATGGTTCATTCCATTTGTTTGAAGCCTGTTGATGGACCTTTTGGTTTAACCTTGACGTTGAACCAACCTTGAAATTGCCTAAGTGTTGGGAATTTGTTTCTTTGTGAGAGCTCACCTGTTGAAGTCATTGAACCTGTTGAACCTACGAGTCCCTTAGCTGAAAAATCTTGAATAATTGAAGAATTTAAAACTCAAAACATTTTTTGAGAAGGGAAGAGACTATTTTGGCCTGCAGGACCAAAATAGTTTATATGTTGTCCCCAAAAATGAGTGACATATTTTGGGAACAATATTACTCATGATCACCTTTATTATCATATAATGGTAGGTTATGTGCTATAAAACCCATGAGTAGAGTATAAAATAAACTCTATAAAGCTAATAGGTTATGAAATAGAACATGTGAATCCATATAATGATTAGTATTAGTAATAGTTTTCTCTAACTCTAACACCTTATTTTATACATTTCAATAGTTTTCTCAAGGGATCATGTAATAGGTGAGGTTGATGATGTAATATGCATAGTCATGATAGGATTGAAATGAATGACCTGCATAAGAATACGCATGGAAATTTGTGGGAAGAATTGTGTTACTCCCACATCTTGGATGAAAATATCATGGGTAAGTAAAGATGTATATGAGTTCTAAAATCAATATTAGTAGTGGTCTTAACCCCTTTTGTGGGGTTAATATATCTACAAGATTTAACATTAAGAAAATTCTTAGATTCAATATGCATAAATAAATACATTAAGAGGATGTGTGGGATGTGAAGGAGGTTGAGGAGGAACATTTTCACTACCTCTATTAAGTGTTACCTTGCCTCATCTAGTATTGATCAAGGATTATGGCTCCCAATATAAATTGTAATTAATAATAAGGGTAGGATGATAACTAGTACAACATTGAGATCTAGGAGGATGGAAAGAAAAAAGTCTAACATTATCTTTAGCTTATAATAGTTAACAAATTTAAATCATCTCATATATGTGCACATTGAGAATTAACTAAGGTTAAAATGGATCATTATTAATTTGATCCTAATTAGGAAAATTATATTGAATCCAATTTATACATAAAAAAGAAAAAAATGAAATGATTACAATCATGGCTTGAGTAAACCATTAGTAAAAATGTTTATTTATTAATTATTGGAGGTACAATCACTGAGAGGGGGGGTGAATAAGTGATGTTAGATAATTCAATTCAATTCAATTCCTAACTCTTATAAAAATCAACATACATCAACTTGATCAAGTAACATAAACATGAAAGTACATACATCCAAAGCATACATAAGAACATACATCATATGAACATAACACATATGTTTAAAACCCTCTTGGGAGATAAAAACCACTGAACCATACAAGATGGACTAAAATCCTATAAAAACAAGATCCAACATTTAGATTGGCACCCATTGATCAAGGAACACCCATCCCTTTAATTTAGTCAAGCACCCACTTGATCTTTAGCTAGCACCAACTAGCAAGGAGGCTACAACCCCCTAGGAAACCAAGCACCCACTCAGCTACCTTGAAACTCATATCACCTTTGAACACCTATTTCTACTCTTTAACTTATGATGATCACCTATGTCTGCATTCTTCACCTCTAATCTCACTCAAGCTACCTCTAGGGCTAACTTACTCAAATTTCCTCTTCTAGGCTCATTAGGTCCAATGACCTATGTGTTCTCCTAAATCAACTTAATCAGACAAGAATGAATGATCCTCTTCACTTTCTATTGGTACTCATTGACTTCCACCTTCTCTTTTTAAGGTTCTCTAAATCATGTCAATCCTTATTCTTACAACTGATCATCTCTTCTCTCTTGAAATCTATAAACCATCACCTTGGTCTCCACTATATATAGATTATTCATGAATATTATGATCAAAATCTTCCTTGTTAGCCACAATGCATGCCTTCACCCTTAAGGCATCTAACATGGGTCACCTTTAAGCAAAACCCTCTTTCAAATAGGACTAAGTCACCTTTTACGTCCTATGAAGACACATTCACCTCTTTGACACTTCTCCAAGAAAACTAAGAACACAAGAACACTTTCAAATACATGGACCCATGACACACAATCTATAGGTTTTCCTTAAGTGATAAAAATGATCACATCACTCTTATGATAAAGCTCAATTTGCTAAAATAACATTATATGCACATAGCCACCATGAATGAACATAGAGTCACATTCTAAGCCTTTGATAATACTAAATATGATTGATTAAACCTTCATAATCCACATAGATTTACATCATGTAGTCTACAACACTCTTTGATAGTTATCTCATTTTGAAATATCGAAATACTATCAAGAACAACTCAATTACCCTTCTTGGGTTACTTGCAGAGCATGAACCAACACATAGTCAACTTTGGAACTTAATAACATTAATTGTACAAAAATTTATACCTTTAAATGAATGTTTATAGATGTGCCTTGAAGTAATCTAAAGCTTTGTTTTTTATTATATCATAAAGTTATGCATACATTGAAATTTATGGCTCAAAAACCAAGCACTGGTCTTTATTTCATTAAATATAAAAATTTAAAGCCAAACCATCACAATTAAACCTCAGTCACGTAAAACACGTATCATGCTCTTCGCTTAGATCACTCAACTCACACTATCATTCTTCTTCAAAATTATCTCAAACTTTAACTCGCAATGCTCCACTATCCAAATGTTAAACCTCAAACATGTTGACCTCATCTCATGTTTTTTGGCAATCTTGACCACATACACACTGTCGATCTCTATTGAGTAGCCTAGTTTTTATCTTGCAGTGCTCACCATTATATTTTGCTTAGAACTCCTAAGATTATGACACTTAGCACCCTCACATGAATTTTTCACATTTGAATTTTTACTTGACCCACACCATCGATCTATGTTAGTATGAATGCCCATAAACTATTGATCTACTATCAACTCAATAAGATAGTGACACTTGTCACTAACATGTGAAATCTTAGATATGTTGATTTAATACACACCATTGATCTCAACATGTATGATTAAGTTATCACCATTGAATCTTCTAGACTAATGACCTCAATCTTTGATGTGGTTAAACTTGACAGTGTTCAACCCATCATAGTCTACTAGAGCAACTTTGAAGCTTTATAACTTGAGCTAGACAACACTTCAATACTCTAAATTTTTAGGGTAGTTTATTGGAACTATAGAAAACATCTCCATGTAATAATTTGACCAATATTGGTTTTTTTTGTACTTGAAATAAATGCTCAAACTTGCTATATATTTCATATATGCATGACATATAGTGATGGTTTGGATTCTCTTTAGCTAGAAGATGCATTTTGATCATTCTAAAAGATCATAAAACATACTATAGTTCCTCCAAGGCATCTATGGATGCCTCACAACCTCTTCTTTGTCCTTATAGATTTGCACTTATGCCATATCTCTCAAAACTATCCATTTGATCACTTTGTCTTTCATGCATTAGTACCACATGCTCTCTTTGACATCAATGATAACTTAAGACATCAATGACCATGTCCAACAATCTCCCCCTTTGTCATTGATGGAAAACCACACTCAGAATGTCTTCTCTCATACTGAACAACTATCCATTCTAATATTTCTCCCCCTTTGACATTAATGACAAAGGATATCTTCCTCAACATGCCAATAATCATTCCTTAACATCATGTATGTAATCAAAATACTATTTTAATATGCTCAGGATACTTACATACATTTAGGCAAATGAACCAATAGCTCTCCCTTTGACATGCATCCATATAAATTGGGACTTCTCTAATGATCTGAAGGTCATTTTTAGAATGATATCAAACTGAATTGAAACCACTGGCATAGTGTAGAGCTCGATGAGATATTTTTGATGGTATGCAAAACTTTAAAACTAGAGCTCATTTTCTCTCGATGATACTAGTCAAAGTTTGGGTCAACAAATGATAAGAGTTGGTCAAAATGGAAGAATTGATCATCATGGAAAATTTTTGAAATATTTCCATGGCATAGAGTTCATCAAGATATTTTTGACACATTTTGAATGGACCAAATTCAAGTCCATATGTGCAAGTTATGACTAGTCAAAGTTATGGTCAAACCCAATAAAAATGATAATGTGTCCCTGTCTAGGTGTGACACATGACAGAACGTCAGGGAAAAAAAATTGGTTTGGTTTTCATCCTTAATGTTTGATAGTGTATAGTGTTGGTCAAATGGGCCCTACTATTCACTCGTTGGGAGCCCTTAGCGAGGGTCGGCACACTTTTTGTGAGGAGGGGTGAATTTGTCGCCTTTACTTCACAATGTATTGCATTTTTTGTTGTATTTAACATCAATTTGCCTTGTAAACCCCTGCATGCATCATATATCATATTTCATTATAATAACTCAACCAAGTGCTGAGCCAACACCCTGCCACATGGCCAAGCCAACACATTGCTAATATTGGCTCGAGATTACATAGAACAGATGTTGAGTCAACAATTTGAACCGTTAAAGCCCAACATAGACTACTAATGCCAAAATTACCCAGGTTTGGGTCATGCCAAATAATACATACGACCTCCATTAATTATGATAAGTTCCTTTTCCAATAAAATCCATGTTGATAGCTTCAAAGGCAGAGACTCGAGCTTTTAAAAAAGTTAAAAAAATGTTCCCATTTACCAATGTGGGACAAAAGGAATATTTCCAATCCCAAAGACAAAGCCAATGGATTCAAACCTTGGTTGTCATGGTAAAAGTATAAGGGTCTCATCAACCTGGATTTGGGTGATAACATCTATATAAACCCATGAATTTGTATTTGAAGAAACAATTAGCAGATTGAGTAGTGGGCAGTTTAGACCAGTTTGTGAAAATCACCATTTTTGAGGCATTTAGATGAATTTTCAGCCTTTGAAGTAAACTAGAGAATTGTTCTACACTCTGAGAAAATTACAATGATGTATCTATTTCCATAATTTGAGTTTATTTGAGACAATTTTTAAAGCCTCAAAGAGAGACTTTTGGCAAAGAACTTCAGGAAAGTGAGATTGCTTTTGCGACAGAAAGGTGGAAAGTTTGACTATGAGTACTAGGACTTTTCAGAGGTTTTTTGATAAGTTTTATGGTCTTAGATGATCCATTAGATTATTTTAAATTTTTACCATGTACTTTCAATTCATGTAAATGGATTGGTTTATGTTTAAAGTGAACCCATAGATGCAGCTCGAGCAACGAGTGAACTCCATTATCAATTTGGTTGTCATGATCACTTTTGATTGTGAATTATTTTTTTGAATTTTGAATGATGCAATTAGATATTCATTATTGAATGCAAATTTAATAAATTACAATAATTTAATAGAGAATTATAACTTTAGGTTTAGAGACAGGTTGAATGGATAATGAATGAATTCATGATTTTTAGTTCATTTTATTTTCAAATCCATTTTGATCAACCTTGATAAACACATTTTTAAAGGTCAAACATTGTTCCAATTCCTTTTAGTATTTTAGGAAAATGAATGTTTTACAAAAGTATCTGTAGACAAATTTTTTACACATGGTAACAGTGTAGAGTTTACAGATCATCTGATCCTTGGACCTAAAAAGTTGCCCATAGAGATTAGAAAGCTCCCCCTAACTCCATGATCCATCTCATGTCATCTTGTCCTTGATATGCACTAATATTGAGAACACTGAGATGGACTCCCCCTAGGTCATTTGAACATAGGCACCCCTTGAGCATCTTCAGATCATCTTGGTCTTTTAGAAAAAATTACCAAAAACTCTACTTCTTCATACTAGCCTTACTTAGAGGCCTTGCAGCCCTCCCTAGACCTTGTATATCCCATAATGTTATGTGTATGAGCTTTCATGGATTTAAATTTCATATATAGAGTACACTCACATTCCCCCTAAAGCATGTTATAAAGCAACACTCAACTCTTCCTCTACAACATACCTCCTTCACAGACCTACTAGCCAATTAGCCCTCTCTTTGAACAAATCCTCCTCTATGAAACCAAGCATGTACTTTTAGAATATTTTGAAAGATTTTTTTACCACCCATTTGGCCATTTCAACTTATTAAGTAAACTTAGATATTAACTCATTCGGCAAACCAGTTTTCAATAAATACCAATAACACTAGGTTTATAAAATAAAAATGGTCAACATACCATCTTTTAGTCAATGCCATCACATGAAAATTATTCCACATATGCAGGTCACCAATGTACACATCTAGACCAAATTTTTAGCATAGATACTTTTGGGAATCCATAATTCCTATACCATGGTTTTTTACGAACATATCCTTAAGCACAAATTGGGAAACTCGAGAGCAAACAAAATTCTCCAATTTCACATAAAAAACCTTCAAGGATTTAAACCACCTGAACCACATCTGAATAAAGTCATCACACCTTTCTATGCCACTAATACACCTTGATAACTTGCAATTATTCAAATGACACCTAGAAATCTCCATACTCTACCTATAGACCTTCAAAATCAAAATCCCTGAACATACCTTAAGCACACATACTTGCACTCTAGATCTTGAAATGAACAACTCAAAAATTAATCACAATCATGTAACTTATTCATGTCTTTCCAAAATATGCCAATACATCTTCTCATGATATTATGAGGTCACCACAAGATCAATGAATCTCTCAACATAAAGAAATACCTTATTGGAACATTATTCTTCTTGAATTCAAAACTATAGTAGACGTCTTCATATCTCAATTATGACTAGAACATCTCATATATGCTCCCCCTGATATTATGCACATCTTCAAATGATAATATTATTCTACAACATCAATCAAGGCTCAACTGGTATCCACCATGCTTCCTTTGCTTGACTAGTGTCTCCTTGAAGACTAGATAGAGACACCCTAACCCACAATGTCCTAAAATAATGTGAAACTAGGAGTTACCCACAACTCCTCATATTCCTTCTCCTCCTTGGTTATTTTATATTGATAGTTATTCATCTTCTTCTTAAGTTTAATAGAAGCAACATGCTCATCCACTACAATATTCTTCTTTTCTTGTAAGAAATTATTGACAATATAAGGAGACAACCATGATTCATGACATACCTTTTCATGTGAATAAATAACCTCATCACTAGGCATTGACAAATGATGTTTTTTGCATAAAACTTGTTCCACAACAACAAGATATTCTTTTGGATCCATACATTCCTTAGAACTAGCCTCAATTGGCACTTTGGTCTTTTCTTTGAGCTTGACTTAAACTGACTTTTGATTCTTTTTTTCTATGTAGACAGAGAACACAATCTCTTGGCATTCCTGAACCTTCTTCGTATATGATTCCTCTTTTGCTTTAGCAAGCATTCCACCTAATCTTTTAGCTTAACTGAATTAGTTTTCATGGTTTCCACTGCATTAGGTTTCCATACCAAGGATTGACCTTTCTTGAGCACATTAGGATGTCCATGCAGCTTCTTATGACTTGAGATCTTGCTTTTACAATATCTTGAAATATGACCAAATTGATGATAATTGAAACAAATAACATCATTCATACCTTTTTCTTTATGATTATTATGATCTTCCTTTTTATCTTCTATCTTAGCTAACATATGGACTTGTCTTTTAGGTTCATTATGCTCAAGTTTAATTGTCTTAGGTCTCCATACATGGGTTAGTCTTTTCCCATGCATTTTGGGGCAGGATCTAGAAATATGTCCCATGTTATGACAATTATAACAGACTATATTATCCATACCTCTAGCTAACCAGCTGCTCTTTCTTCTATAGTTTCTTACCTTATGACTAAACCTATGATAAGAATAATAATGACCATTTAAAATATTTTTCATACCTCATGGCACTTAGCTACCTGATGGATCTTTATTGTTGATCTTGGTGCTTGCATCCTTCTTGGCTTGAGTTGACCTCTTTTGCTCTTTCTCAGTCTTATTTACATTGACAAAAAAATTATCATGCTCATCCTTCAATGAATTGAACTTGGTCTTCAATTAAATTCTCTCATCTTCTATAGCTTTCATACTTGAACTTGCAGCCTATAACTGAATTCTAAGGACTTGGATAGTCTCGTTATCCCTCTTAGCTTCTTTAGTTATGTCATCCTATAATTTACATGCTTTATCTTCAATAATCTTTATATAATGAATATTGGACTTTAACTTATCATTTTTACCTTGCTTTGAACTCAACCTGGCATTTGTCTCTTCAAACTGAGTTTTGAGATCTTTGATCAAAGGTCTTGAAATGCCAGTCAGACCTCTTGAGGAGAGTTTGTTAGGAAAATCCATGAGAGAGGAAAAAGAGAATCAAGAATGGATCAAGTCTATGGAAGAGCAAGCATATAGATTAAAAAATGACATGGCCAAATGGGCTAAGGAGGATAAGGAGACCATCAAAGATCTCAAAAATCAAGCATATAGATTGAGTTTTGAGATCTTTGATGGTCTCCTTATCTTCCTTAGTCCATTTGGCCATGTCATTTTTCAATCTATTTGCTTGCTCTTCCATAGACTTGATCCATTCTTGATTCTCTTTTTCCTCTCTCATGGATCTTCCTAACAAACTCTCCTCAAGAGGTCTGACTGGCATTTCAAGACCTTTGATCATATTTCTCATTTTATAATTCCTTTTATTTTTCTCCTTTAGTTCACCAAGTGCACTTATGAGCTTAGCTTCTAGATCAACTTCTTCTTCCTTACTATTATAGAAAATTTCTTCATCATACATGATGATCTTTTCCTTATCATATTTTTATCTTGATCTTGCCTTCAAGGATTTTGGTTCCATATTTAGCTTGATGCATTCATCTATAATAGCTGTAAATTTTGAGGCCATGATATGTTTCTGATCTTCTTTTTTATCATACTCTTTCATCTTACCACTGTACTTCTCAATCATTGCCTTGAGTTGATTACATGTTTTTTCTCTTGATTTTAGATATGCATAAGTAACCTCTAATTGATCCTTCAACTCTTGATTCTCTTTTTTCAATTGTTTACCCATATTGTACCTTGGATCACCTTCAAGTGGTTAAACTTGCAATGAAGAACCTAGATTTAATACTAATTATTTAAGGTATAATCAATAGGGGGTGAATCAATGATGTTAGATCAATTCAATTCCCAACTCTTAAATAATCAACATACATCAACTTGATCAATCAACATAAGCATGAAAACGTATACATCCAAAGCATACATAAGAGCATACATCATATGAACACAACACATATGTGGGAAACCCTCTTAGGGGATAAAACCCACTGAACCCTACAAGATGGACTATAGTCCTATAAAAACAAGATCCAACATTTACACTATCACCCATTAATCAAGGAACACCCATCCCTTTAATTTAGTCAAGCACCCACTTGACTTTTAGCTAGCATTAACTAACAAGGAAGCTACAACCCCCTAGGCAACCAAGCACCCACTCAGCTACCTTGAAACTCATATCACCTTTAAACACCTATTGCTTCTCTTCAACTAATGATGATCACCTTTGTTTGCATTCTTCACCTCCAATCTCTCTCAAACTACCTCTAGGGATAACTTGCTTAAAATACCTCTTCTAGGTTCATTAGGTCTAATGACCTGTGTGTTCTCCTACATCAACTTAATCAGACAAGCATGAATTATCTGCTTCACTCTTTGTTGGTCCTCACTAACTTGTACCTTCTCTTTTAAATGTTATCTACTTCATTTCAATCCTCGCTCTTACAACTTAACTCTTCTCTCTTGAAATATAGAAACCATCACCTTAGTCTCCACTATATATAGATTTTTCATGAATATTATGATCACAACCTTCTTTGTCAGCCACAACACATGCTTTCACCATTAAGTCATCTAACATGGGTCACATTTAAGCACAACCCTCTTTCAAATAGGCCCTAAGTCACCTTTTAGGTCTTATGAAGACCCATTCACCTCTTTCACACTTATACAAGAAAAATAAGAACATAGGAAACACTTTCAAATACATGGACCCATGCCAAATAATATATACATCCTCCTTAAGTGATAAAAACCATCACACCACCCTTCTGATAAAGCTCAATTCACTCAAACAACATTCTATACACACATCCACCATGAACGAACACACAGTCACCTTCTAAGCCTTTGATCATATCGAATATGATTGATAAAACCTTCATAATACACATAGATGATCCTCGTGGATTATAAAACACTATCTAATAGTTATCTCATCTCAAAACATTGAAATACCATCAAGAACAACTTAATTAACCTTGAACAACTTAATTAACCTTCTCAGGTTACTTGCAGAGCATAAACGGACACAATCAACTTTGGAGCTTAATAAATTTGACTGTATAAACATTTAGACCTTAAAATGAATGTTTCAAAATGTGATTTGAATTCCTCTACAACTTTTATTTTTATTTTAATATAAAATTCTGCATAGATCAAAAGTTATGGCTCAAAAAAAAAGAAACGGTCTTTCCTTTGTTAAATTCAAATATTTAAATCCAAATAGTCATAGTTAAACCTTGGTCACTTAGAACACATCTCATGCTCTTCACTCAGCTCACTCAACTCACACCATCAATTTTCTTTAGAATTATCTCAAACTTTAACTCATAGTGTTCTACTATCCAAATGTTAAACCTCAAACATGTTGACCTCATCTCATGCTTTCTGGCAATCTTGACCATATACACATCGTCGATCTCTGATGAGTAGCTTGGTCTTTATCTTGAAATGCTCACCATTAAATCTTTCTCAAAACTCCATAGATAATGAAATTTGGCACACTCATGTGCCTTTTGCACATTTTACTTTTGACTTGACCCAGACCATCAATCTTTGTTAGTATGAATGCCCATGAACCATTGATCTACTATCAACTCAACAAGAAAGTGACACTTGTCACCAACACATGCAATCTTATATATGTTGAATTCATATGCACTATTTATCTCAATATGTATGATTAAGAGCTCACCATTAGATCTTATAGACAAATGACCTCAGTCTTTGACATGGTTAAACTTGACGGTCTACGACCCATCATAATCTGCTAGAGCAACTTTGAGGATTTATAACTTGAGCTAGACAACACTTCAAGACTCCAAATTTTTATGATAGCTTCTTGGAACTATATAAAACATCTCTATGAAATCTTTTGACCAATATTGGCTTTTTACGTACTTAAAATAAATACTCAAACTTGTTGGATCTTTCATATCTACATGATGTGTAGTGATGGTCTAGCTTCTCTTAAGCTAGATGATGCATTTTGCTCATTCCAAATATCAAAAAATATACCAGAGCTCCTTCAAGACATCTATGGATGCCTCACAACCTCTTTTCTGTCCTTATATACCTACGTTTGTGCCATATCTCTCCAAGCTATCCATCTAATCACTTTGTCATCCATGCATTAGTGCCACATGCTCTCTTTGACATCAATGACAACTTAAGACACCAATGACCATGTCCAACATTAATGCCATATGTAATTTATGATATGAGGGAAAATCATAAATTGAGTTTGAACATAAAATATTAAGGCAAAAAATTAAAAACCCTATAAAAATGATGAAACCCTAAGGGTAACATAGGGGTTGTTAATGGTCAAACAGTAGATGGGTTGGCCACTATTTTTACCCTATTTTTAGATTTATGTAAATCAAAATAGGGTAAACTTGTAGAATTAATTAATATTTTAATATGTGCAAATGAATCATAAATTTTAATATGACTAATTTATATTGATTTGATAATGTAATTTAATATTTATGGAAAGTACTAATAAGACAAGATACTTAGATTTGTTGTTTGACTAGTTGATTATGAATTTGTTCTAATAGTGGAAATATATTGAAAACAGCCCTGTGATTCATTTAGTGCTACAATTGCATCTCTATGCATGCAGGGTCACTAATGTCATCACTATGGTGAATTCATCTAATGCAAGTGACTTAAGGTTAAAGTTTCTATCTTGGGATATTCTACCTCTTTGTGATCATACATTGCAATGTGCCTATCTAATATGTCTCTATATGTGGGATGTTTCACCGTTGACTATATGCATAGCTATATAAATAAGCATCCTTCTCATTGAAACCCTATTTTTACTTATGAATGGATAATATTGTAAAAAGTGAGGAAGTGTAAGTATGTTGAGCTGGTCTAAATCATCCCATATCATCTCTTTGCTAGCCTCTGTGACTGCAATATATTCTGCTTCTATAGTTGATAAGGCAACAACTTTCTACAACTTAGAAATCTAGCTAACTGTCATTCCTCCAACATTGAAAACATATCCTGTGGTGATCCTTCTGCCATCTAAATCACCTGTCATATCTAAATCTACATAACCATCTAGAGAAGTATTTGAACCACCATAGCACAAATGCCTACTGTTGGTCCCTCTCAGATATCTAAGGATCCATTAAACTGCTTTCTAGTGCTCCTTCCCTAGATTGGCCATATACTTACAACTCCCACTGCTTGGGCAATATCTAGTCTAGTACATACCATTGCATACATTAAGCTCCCAACTACGGAAGCATATGGAACTTTCTTCATGTACTCTACCTCATCATGTGAATTAGGACATTGTTCTTTACTCAACTTGAAGTGTCCAGCCATAGGTGTGCTTACCGGTTTTGCATCCTGCATATTGAACCATTTCAACACCTTGATCACATAATCCTCTTGAAACAAAATCAACCTATGATTTTTCCTGTCTCTCTTAATATTTATGCCAAGGATTTTCTTTGCTGCTCCCAAATCCTTCATGGCAAACGTGTGAGCTAATTTCACCTTAAGCTTAGAGATATCCTGTATGTGTGATCCTGCAACCAGCATATCATCTACATACAACAATAGAATAATATATCTACCATTATCCAATCTCTTAAAATACACACAATGGTTTGATTGACACCTACTATAGCCATGCTCAGTCATAAACCTGTCAAATCTCAAATACCACTGTCTAGGAGCTTGCTTGAGGCCATACAAGCTTTTCTTCAATCTGCACACTAGTTTCTCCTTACCTTTGACTTCAAATCCTTCCAGCTGATCCATATATATTTCTTCATCCAAATCTCCGTGAAGAAACACTGTCTTAACATCAAGCTGCTCAAGATACAAATCCTCAATAGCAACTAAAGACAATACAGTCCGTATAGAAGTCATTTTAACTACAGAAAAAAAAATCTCACCAAAGTCAATACCTGGTTTTTGTGCAAATTCTTTCACTACCAACTTGGACTTATATCTCATCTGTCCATTCTCGCCTTCCATCAATCTGTAGATCCATCTATTTTTCAGTGTCTTCTTTCCTGTTGGCAACTCAACCAAATCCCATGTTTGGTTCTCTTTCAAGGAATTCATTTCCTCAACCATGCCATGCTCCCACTGATTCTTGGATTCTACCTGTATTGCTTCTTCAAAACTCTCTGGTTCTCCACCATCAGTAAGCAATAAATAGAATAATGAAGGAAAATATCGAATTGAAGGTTTACTTACCCTTTCTGACCTCCTGATGGGTGTCTGAGACTCATTCACAACACGCTGTCCACCCAAATTCTCTGATAGTGACCGACCTCGGTCACCTCTAGGCCTGTTACTGACTGACGTCGGTTCCCCATGACCAACCTTAGTTCTTGCCTGGCCGACGTCGGTCACTGTTTGACCGACATCGATTCCTGTATTGCCGACGTCGGTTCCTACCTAACCAATGTCAGTCTCTATGTTTTCTTGTCTGTGATTATTTCTTCTTGCGAGCTCATTTTGGACCGTCACCTCGTCCAATTCTCCATTGCTCTGCCCAGATTGATTTAGCTTCTTTAACTGATCACTATACATCACTTTTTCATTGAAAACAACATCACGACTCCTGATTATATTGTTAGTTTCTAGATTCCAAAACCTAAATCTGAAATCATTAGAGCCATAGCCAATAAATGTGCACCTCATAGACTTAGCATCTATCTTCTTTCTATTTTCCTTATCAATGTGCACAAAAACTTCACAACCAAAAACTTTGAGAAATGAGAGATCTACCTTTTTACCTGTCCATGCCTCTTCTAGAATTCCACCATCCAACATTGTAGAGGGTCCTCTATTAATCAGGTAAACTGCAGTATCCACGGCTTCTGTCCAAAACTCTAAGGGCAACCCAGCATGCAACCTTATACACCGTGCACGCTCCATAATTGTTCATGTTCATCCTTTCAGCAACTCTATTTTACTGAGATGTCTTTGGAACCATCCTTTGCCTGCGTATTCCATGCATATAACAATACCAATTGAACTTATGGCTACAAAACTCACCACCATTGTCAGATCTCAGGCACTTTAATCTCCTACCTGTTTCATTCTCAACCATAGCTTTTCAAATCATAAAAGTGTCAAATACATCAGATTTCTTCTTAATACAATAGACCCATACCTTTCTTGTAGCATCATCTATGAAAGAAACATAGTACTATGATCCTCTAATAGAAGCAACCTAAGCCGGTCCCCACACATCTGTGTGAACAAGCTACAACTTATGCTTCTTCTTTGTTGACCCAGTCTTGAGAAAACTCACTCTCTTCTGTTTCCCAAAAATACAGTGCTCACAAAAATCTAGATCTATGCTTTTCAAATCTGAAAGCTTACCTTTTGACTTAAGAATTGTCATTCCCTTCTCACTCATGTGGCCAAGCCTGTGATGCCACATCTTTGCATCTACATCTGAAGTAGATAATACAGAAGGAGAATTGTTAGCAATACAATTACATAAATAGAGAGTACCTTCTCTCTTACCTCTGGCCAATACAAGTGCACCCTTGGTAACCTTCCAAGATTCAGCTGTGAGAGTTACTGTAGAACCCTCATCCCCTAAGTAAACTATTCCAAAATCTCCATGGACATAGTCACTGAAATATTCTCTATTGGGGGTAGCATGAAAAGATGCACCAGAATCTAAAACCCAAGATTCTATATTATTATGCAAAGAGAATATTAAAGCATCTTGTGCAATACCTGCAACTTTTGCTTCTTCTTTACCTTCATGCTGATTGTCCTCCTTAGGCTTTGACCATCAATCTTTGCTTATGTGCCCTATCTTTCCACAATTCCAGCAGGCTATCCTCCTGCCATTTCTTGATTTGGATATACCTCTCATCTTTGACTTAGACCTTGATCTCCCTTTCTTGCTCTTCTCTTTTTGCCTTCCCCTGCTCTCAAAACTTAAAGCGTTCCCTGATGTTTCCTCTATGTTTTTCCTGCGGATTTCTTCATTCAAGATAACACTCACAACATCATCTACTTTTAAAATATTTGAAGCAGATGCAGTATTACTAACTGCCATTACCAAGCTATGCCAGCTCCCAGGTAATAAGCATAAGATTAATAGAGCTTTAATTTCATCATCAAACACTATTTTGACTGAACTTAATTGATTTACAATTCCATGGAAATCATTTAGATGATTAGACACAGATCCACCTTCTTACATTTGCAAATTAAATAACTGCTTCATAAGATATACCTTATTTGAAGCTGAGGGTTTTTCGTATAAATTTGCTAAAATAGTCATTAACTCTACCGTTGACTTTACTTGTGATAAATTAGATATCACAGTAGATGCCAGACTCAATCTTATAGATCCCAGAGCCTTTCTTATAATTTTCTCTGAACTACACCCAAATGATTAACCCTTCATGCAATTTAGAGAATTTTAACTGAACTACACTTTTCCCAAAAAAGACAAAAATGCTAACTCTGGATAATTAAATTTTCTTACTTACATCTATCTTATCAATGTTAGGAAGGTTTCCAAAGCCTATAATCTAACATGATTACATAATAACCCTAAAAGAGTCCTATGATTTGATGTTCACTTATATAAAAAATGAGAAAGTAAACTTATTATAATAACAAGAAAAGTAAACTAATCTAATGCACACCAAATCTTGTGGCACAAATTGAGGGGTTAGATGCAAATTAATCAAATATGTATAGGGAACTTCAAATAAATTAAGTATGAGTAACACCCTAAGACATAAAATATGAAGAGTAATATTATTCAAGCCAACACTTATGATACTTTTATCTACTAAAAGAGAGGACTACAAAGTTAGAATATACTTACCTGAATGTAAACCCATTTGGTGGCTGTTTGGTGTATCTGCCCATTCTCTGAACTCCGCCAGTGCCTTCTCTAGCCCTTCCTTCAACATCTCTGTGGTGGGCGTGGGAGCTTTGAAAGCGTACAGCACTTGGGTGTAGTCGGGATATGCGATCAAGTCCAAATTGCTTAGCTGCAAAATCTTACTGCAACTATGATGATCTAAACCCGCGGAGGGCTTCACCTCTCAACACTTTCACTCTGATCCTCTCCACTTCACAGCTGGAAAAGTTTGCCAAAGCACTTTCGCTCTTTGGGCGGGGCTGGAGTGTTATGGATTTTGGTTTCCTGGCATTGCAAATATATATCCAAAGGGAAGAGTCTTTCCGGACATGGGAGGAGTCTTTCCGGATATGGTTTCCTCAATGTATTCCACATGTGGCAGATTCTCCCATTATTTGCTCTGCCATTGTTCGCCACTATACGTCAAAAAGTCTAGAGAAATGGAGACTGATTAAACGGATCTACTGCGTCTTGTCAGAAACACTTTTATTTGTAAATATATTTATTACAAAAGAATTAATAATGACAGTGGTAACGTTCAGCCATCAACAGCCTGCTATGGGGTTATAATTGCTGTATGCTGTTTTACAGTCTTCTTTGGATTGTTTTTTCTTCTTGTAATTGCCTTTTTTTATTTAAGAAAAAAATAAATAAATAAATTCAACTATCAAATACGGATCCGTATGGACAATAAATAATTTTAAATTTTATATCGAAGTTGCAGGTAATAAATTTTATTCCAACTTTAATTTTAAACTGCTCGTCAATTTTGATAAACGAAATATCTAGTTTTAAATGGGGTGGTTTATTTCTTTCAGTTACAGTGGAGAGTTTAGGTTTTTTTGGTTATTTTATTTAGAGAGGAATGTTTTACTTATTTATTTTGTATTCCGATATTAACATTTTAAAATTTATTTTTAATTTTTTAATTTATATTGATTTGAGCATTCAAACTTTTTAGATTGGAGAGGGGTAGGTTTTTTAAGTGACTTTTGTCATTTTGAATCGATTTTATGATCAGTTTTAAACTTTTTAAATTGCTGCTTTTCTTTGAACTTTCTAAACTGCTCTCCTGATTCAACAATTTTTTATGTTGAGAATGAGAAAGATCGTTTAATCTCAAAATCTCTTCACATGCATCGTCTTCATCCACCTCTTCTCCTTCTTCCTCTTTTGTGATAGCATTTAAATCTTCTAGATTATGCTGCTGAATTTAGCCTTTAAAAAATTTTGGGAGAGAATCTTCGAGCACCATGTCATTAAGGACAACCACTCTGTCAACAATATTTTCAATTGGTTCCTTTATTTGAATGTTAACAAACCTATTTAAATATAACTAAAGAATTCCATGTCTTTAGCATGCTTTCACATACTTGCAAAACTAAGCTTTTGATCTTTACTTTTAAACCATTTTATTATAAATTTCCATAAATAAAATATGTCATAACAATTTGATAATATATTTTCTATTCTTTGTTATTATTACTTTTTAATTAATAAATATGTTTGAAACTGAAATTTTAAATCGAAAAATGATTTTACAAGAACTAGAATTATAAACTAACAAAATAAAAACTTTTGACTGGAACTATGAACTAATCAATCTAAAACCCAATCTAAAGGTCCACATCCCCCAAAAAAACCATCAATAATACAGAACAACCATAAAAAAGAACAATATTAAAACTCAATAAAAAACAAAAATTAAAATATTAGTAAGAGATAAGAAGCCCAATTCTTAAAGAGGCACCTAAAAACAGATAAACAATAACAACAAAGTGATAAGTAATTAAGACGACATATTAAAATGGGTAATTTTTTTGAAATCTAATGTGATATTATAACACTTTAATTCGTTGTCCAAAATTAAAGTGTGCGACTAATGGGACCTTTCCCCTAAATAACCCATAATTGTTTATTTGAGTTACATATAAAATTGCTATTAAAAATAATTTATGAAATCAACCGCTCCTGATTACTCATAAGTGTCAACAAAATCAAACGATACACCTACAATTTATACAATGTTATTTGATAAAAATATGATAACTACCTCACGCTACCCTAATCCTACGAAATCTACCTACCTCATGCTACCTGGAGGGATCGAAGAATCCAGAGAAAACTAAAATAATGTAATAATTAATCCTACGAAATCTAGAAACTGATACCCTGTCGCCAATCTAGATGTGGCCAAGCCATAAAAATTAAAATAATAAAATAATTATAACGTTCATGGAAACCTTATGTTTGCTTTGGGTCGATTGTTGTTGTTACTGACTTTGCATTTTAAGACAAGTAGGTAATACTCTTCGATATCTATGTCCACTCTATTTTATTGTTCTCATGATAATCACACGCAGAATTCAGTGTTGCACACATGAATTGTAAAGCATAAAATTTGTGAGCCACTAAAAAAATAATAATATGTAATATAATTATTCTTGTTGATTGATTATAACTTTTAAGGTCGATAGAATTATGTCGAAGTGAAACAAAGCTAATTTCGTGATCAAGCGGGTTTTATATTATCTTGTTACTACGAGGAGAACATGAGAAATATGAAGCCAACCAACTGAAGATATTTACATTCTTTCTAAATTAAAATTGATATTTCTTCAACATCTTACACTGGAAAATCAAGGAAAGAAGACAATGAGCTTTTTGTTATTGCCTTAGTTTTATTAACTTCCTGTTCACATAGTTTTTTGTCACCATCCCAACAGCGAATTGAAAGTTTAATAGAACACATGTCCTTTAGTTTTTAAATATTATACATATTTATTATTATTATTTATTTATAGTAAATATATAATTATTCTTTTTTATAATACATGCTTTAAAATAATTGTTGTGGTCCTTACATTTATTACATACTTTATTATTATTTATGTTTTAAATATTATATTTAGATAAGTGACAGATATATAGAATATTATATGTAATTGATAAGGCATAAATAATATTGAAGTAATGTCAATGAAATTATATTTCATCATTCAAATTGAAATGGAAGCAAACAATAGATTTTCTAAGCCAAAAGATAACTAATTAATTCACCTACCAAGAAGTCCATTCAACTTCCTATGGGACTTTTGAGCTACACAATTGAAGACAAAAGCAAATATGCAAACTACTCCTAGGAATTAGGAAATATTATATACAATAATATTATACCCCCCTTAATCCATAGGTGTTGTTGTTAGACCAAGCATTCTTCTGAACTTTTCAATTTTTTCTCGTCCAAGCACTTTTGTCAGGATGTATGTTGGTTGCTTAATGTTGGGCAATGTTGCAACTTGACACTGCCATTTTTCACATAGTACCGAATTAGATGAAATTTGCTATTGATATGATTAGTTCAGTTGTGAAACACTGGTTCTTTGCCATCTAGATTGCAGAAATGTTGTCAACCATGTGAGGTGTTGATGAAATCTGTTGCTCCTACAAATATGAAAGAATCCTTCTAAGCCACAAGATCTCTTTTGTTACCTCTGAAGCACCCATATATTTTTGTTTTGCTGAATAAATTTTCAATACTAATTACTTCATAAATTTATAACTAACAACTATTGTTTCCAGATTCATTAAAAAACTTAAGGTGGACTTTTCATCTTCATGATCACCGGCGTAGTTAGAATCTAAATACCGAACCAGTTTGAAGTCTCCTGCCTTGGAGTATTTGAGCCCAAAATATTGGGTGCCTTTGAGATATCTAAGGACCCTTTTTATTGCTACCCAATGACTCCCTAGATTCTTGCATGAATCTTGAGAGGACACTAACTGCAAATGATATATATGGTCGAGTGGTAGTCACATAAATCAGACTTCCAATGAGTTTTTTATATTTAGTGGCATCAACCAAATCTTTTGAACCTTCATATGTCAATTTTAGATTTTATTCAATGAACGTGCTGAGATGTTTACAATCATCCACTTCGAACTTGCTCAGAATGTCACCAATGTACTTCTACTAAGTGATGAATTTTTTTAGTTTTTAAATCACTTCAATACCCAAATAGTAATGAAGATAACCCAAATCAATCATTTCAAAACTTTTCATCAACTATGATTTGAATTTTGTAGTGTACCATTCATTATTCCCTGTGATGAGCAAATTGTCAACATACACCACCACAAATACAACTATTTTGATGAAAAGAGTTGCATCTTCAAAATCAAAATATTTGAAGTTCATGTTCATGAGGTGCTCAACTAGTTTTTCATATGATGCTCAAAGGGCTTGTTTCAAACCATAAATTTTTTTTCCAGTTTGCACAACTTGTGCTCTTGTCCTCTTACTAAAAAACCATTAGGTTGTGTCTTGTACACAATTTCCTTAAGGTTTCTATTTAGAAATGTAGTTTTGACATCTATTTGGTGAGCATTCCATTCATTGTGAGTTGTTAGAGCCAATATGGTCGGAATAGTATTCCATTTGTTTATATATGCAAAGGTTTCATTGTAGTCAAATCCTTCCTTTTGAGCATACCCCTTTGTGACAAGCCTTTCTTTTTTTTTGGTCAAGTGAGCCGACTACCTTATATTTATTGTAATAAACTCATTTGCAACCACATGGTGAATCAATTAGATTCTAAGTCCCATTTTTCACCAATGAATTATACTCATATTTCATTACTTTTCTCCAAGAGTCAAGCTTCTCAACTTGCTTGAAAGTTATTCGTTCTAAATCAAACATAACATTGAGTTCCTCTTGAAAATAATCCAATGTGATTTTTCCAATCATGTCCTAAATTTCATCAATAGACTTGTCTGGTTAAGATGAGGTTGCATGTGCACTTCAAATGCCTATTTTTCCAACTTCATCAGCCCTCACATCTTTAAGTGTTTGAGTGGAACACTTACGCATCTTGTTCTATATTGTAGGTGCTTCAGTTTCATCCTCTGAAGTTCTTTCACTATTTTTTATCTATTCTATTGGCCCTGATTCAATATCTGAAGAAGTTTCACTCTCTCCTTCAAGAGGAGTTTCAAGCTCATGTATAGGAGACTAGAAAATCAATAGATTTCCAACTCTATGTACCCAACTTATTATCTATAACATTCAAATCACTCTCTTTGGAGACATCAAACATTGCATATTTGTCTAGTCAACTCAACTACCAATCAATATGCTCTTTGTCCTTTGTAGTCTCACAAACCAAAAATTCTCTTGAGAAAAGAAACTTATTTTCTTTCTCATCGTATACCCTGATTACCTTTGAGGAATTAGAATATCCAAAGTGGATGCATTTTCAACTCATGTGGTCTAATTTATTTCTCTTCTCCTTTAGAAATAATATGTAACAAGTGGATCTAGAAATCCAAAGATGTCACACTAAAGGGAGATGACCACACCACATCTCATATGGAGTCTTTGATTCAAGAGTTATTGATGGTGATCTATTATAAAGGTATACTGTTGTTTTGACTATTTTAGCCCAAAAGTGTAGATTTACCCCTTTGAAGTACAACATTACATGAATCATATTCATCATAATTATGTTCATTCTTTCAACTACTCCATTTTGTTATGGAGTGTGAGAAACTATGAGATGATGTTTGATCTCATTTTGATCAAGATAGGATTCAAACTTATTTGATGTGAATTCACCACCACTATCTATCTTGAGTGTCTCAATGTGGATTTTTGCTTCATTTCAATCATTGTTCAATTTTTTTGAAAATATCTAAGCCTTTTGATTTATTTATTTTTGAGAAAGTATGTCAATATCATCCTATTGTAGTGATTAATGAACAAAATGAAGTATTTATGACCACTAGCAAAGAGTATTGGAAGAGAACATAAGTCTAAATGAACAAGCTATGATTTTCCATCCATTTTGCGCTATGACTTTGGAAATGGTTCTCTTGCATGTTTAGCCAAGATGCAGGCTTCACACTTCTCATATTATTTCATGGGAAATGTAGGCATGCCAACAACACCATTCTTTTATAATACTCAAAAATTGTTATGGTGAGTGTGCCCAAATCAATCATGCCATAACATGTTTGAAGACATTTTGTCTTCCATGAGAAAAGCATAATTTCTTGAATTTGATAGCTCACCTTTCAGCTTGAGAAGTTTCCTTCCTTATATCTAGTCATTATCACTTTTCATCCTAATTATGACATCACCATTATCTAATAGAATGGAATGGCATTTTTACCTTATGAGCACTAGGAATAACAATTTTTATTTCAATTGAGGAAGGTAGAGAATATTCTCAAATTTTTAGTTTGGAAGCCCTAGACATCTGAGTCGAATTGTACCTCTTTCCTATGGTTGCAGACTTGATCTATCTATGAGGTATATTGTGCCACAACTTTCTTCATTGTACTCCTCAAAGAAGTCTTTTAAAAAATTTATATGTTGAGTGGTGTCAGTATCAAGAACCCAAGCATCAAACCATGAGAAACTGATTGAGACATTGTTTGCTTCATCATCTATACTAGAAAACACACAATCACTAGTGAATTAGGCTGAGTTTGACTCTTTTGACTGTGTCTTTGAATTTCCCTCTTTCTTTTTACGATATGCTTAAATTTTCTACCATGGAGCCATACATTCATGAGTCTCATGGCTACCTTTTCTGTCATATCATTCATAGTAAAGTTTTTTTTTATCATTCTATTTTTTATTTTGACCACCATAATTTTTATTTTTGCCATCTTTTCCCTTGTACTTGTTATTTCCATCATTTTTGGAAATTGTGGCTTTGTTTGATGTTTTGGAGGAATTTTATTTGACATGACACAAACTTTTACCTATTGTAGTTTCAATTTTTATTCCAAAGGGTTTTTCTCTTTCTACCATCTTTTCAACCAACTGGTCAAATGTGAGAGTCTTAAACTAATTGCTTGCTTGTATAGACTCCAAATAGGTTGAATAGTTTGGAAGAAGGGATTTTATGATGCGGTCATGTATATTTTTATGTTGGCACATGTTGATTTAATATCATGTTTGATATCTCATATCTCTCAAGCCAATCTCATCACATCACCATCTTTTAACTCTAGGTTTAATAGCTTCAATTGCAATTAAACAAATTCTAACTCTAAAATAAATTTATATCGGTATTTCAATTTGTAAATTGTGTTCCATGGTGTATTATACCCTTGTATATGATGAAACACATCTCTGTCCACTGATGCCCTCATAAATCCCAAAGCCTTCTGGTTTTTTTGCTTTTATGTATGAGTGTGTTTTGCATTCCCTATTGGTTTAGCTGATTGTTTTGCCCCATCACAAATATTAAACCATAGATCATTGAAGCTGAGTGTGTTCTTCACTTGTCAAGACCATTCTAATCAATTGTCTTTATCAGTCAAGGTAGTGCAAATAATGTATTTGATAGAATACATGGTTTTGAGTTTTTGTTTGAGTTTTTAGAGGTTTTGAGTTCTAGTTTAATCCCAATTGGTTCTTTATCACTCCAAAATAGTCCCCTTTTCTATATATGAAAAGGTATTAAAAATGATTTATTTTGTCATTAAAACTGATTTAAATAGAAAATCTCATACATCATTATACTTGGTTTCTCTTGATTTTTAAATTTAATTTTTTTTGGCATACACGAATAGGTAAAAAGAGTAGCTCTCCTTATTTCTCCTTGTATTTGTAAAAATTGGTTGTTATTTTCTCAAATTCACTTTTAGAGTAGCCTTTTTAATGCAATTTCAATGAAAAATTACTCAAAATTTTAAATGCTTTCAAATTTAAATATTTTCAAAATTAGAAAAAAGCATTTAATAGAAAATGGAATTTGATTTTTAATGAAAAAGAATAAAAAATTGTATACCTTCTCTCCTCAAATTTCCCTTATGTGGAATTTTTTCCAATATTGGAAAATGAGAATGTATGGCTCACTTGGTTGTTGAAGCACTAGAATTAGAAATAAAAATTTATTCAAGAATTTGAAATATCTCTGGACCTATCTTCACACCTCCACTCAACTCCATGCGGCTTATCAATTACTCTAAAACAAAGGAAGTCCAAAACCAATGCAACATGGGGAGAACAAAACCAATGAATTCCAAAGACCACATACGCAAGTCAGCTAAGGAGTTAATGAAATGTAAATGTCATTAGAGAGTGTATGCATGTTTGATGCACCTTTTCAATTAAACGTAGGTTAAAAATTTTGACCAAACACTAGTAAAATGTGTCATATCTCAGTAAAGTAGGCAAAAATACCTCAATTAGATAACATAATAAATACAAACTACATATAATCCGTTGAGTCTCCAATCAAATGCCTTCTCAACAATGATACACTGCCAATAATCAGTTGTGTCTTCAATTAAATACCACCTCCTCAGTGATACGCTACATATATTGTCATACAAAATTTTTATTGAAAGATGAAAATCCCAAAATGCCTCCCTTCTGGTGTTAGTTCACTGCAAGTGCACAAGAAGACAATATTTTTGAAAAAAAATCATTTATTACAGGGCCATACAATTAAATTAAAGGAGAAGGAATGACAAAAGGCTAAATTTTTAGGCTCTGATACCAATGACAGGTCAAAAATAATATTGAAATAATATCAATGAAATTATATTTCACGATTCAAATTGAAATGAAAGGAAACAATGCATTTTATAAGACAAAAGATGACTAATCACTTCACCTAATAAGTGTCAAGATCCCCTACTCTACTCTGAGAGTACAATTGATTACTTTTGTATAAGAAACTAAACACAGAATTAAACTAAAAGTAATAAGTAACTAGAATTTAGAAACAACATAGAATATGAGATACGAGAAATAATACAATCTATATTAACACTCTTCTAGAAGGAAATACAATGAAGAAATCTCACTCTTCCCACACCTCTTGGGTGTACAGTAATTCTCCCTCAACATTTCTCTCTCTCTCAATCAATTACAATCAACTCAAACACAGAGTTGTTCCCTCCACCAGTCAGTGACAATCAACCCAATTGTTGTTGCCTACTTCCAGTCCACCACCGGTGACAATCAACTCAATGGTTGCTTTGACTACCTTACATACAAGTAGATCTCCTTGATCTTGCTCCTTGTTATGTTGCAGATCTCCTTGATCTTGCTACCCCATAGATATAACTGACCTTGCACACACACACTCGTAGATCTCTTTGATCTTTCACACCCTGTAGATCAACTGACCTTGCTTACCATGTAGATCTCCCTGATCTTGCACACTTGCAGATCTAACTGATCTTACACTTGGAAGGATCTTATCCTTTAGTCCTTTCAATTACAATACAGCCCCATGGGTCTCTTAAATAGATCCTAAACCAAATAATAATTAGAAATGCAGACTCAAGACCAAAATTAGTCTTTACATGTAAACTAACTATTCGTCAAACTAACTGTTCGTCTAACATTTCTAGAAACACACAGGTGATCGACGTTGGTTCCTGTCTGAATGATGCTGACCGACCATAACTAATTTTAGTTACTATGTACACTGAATATGACCGATGTCGGTTGGCTTGACCGACGTCAGTTACTGTGACACTCAGTAACCTCCACATTTGCATAATAGTGAAGCTTTTAGCTCCACAACTTAACAATCTCCCACTTGGAGATAAATAGCTGCACCTATTCCTATACCTGTATAACAACATCCTCTAATTTTGTTTCTAGCTTGTATCCCCATCTTCAATTTCAGTCTTAAAGACCAAAAAAATTTGAATGAAGATTCAACTTCTCCTTTGTTCCTGGCTGTGTTAACATATCAACAGGGTTCTTATCCTTGCTAGCCACCGTGACTGCAACAACCTTCTGCAACTCTGAAATCTAGCTAACCGTTGTTCCACCAACAATGAACACATATCCTGTGGTGCTTATCCTGCCATCCAAGTAACCTGCCATATCCGAATCTACATGCCCATGTAGAGAAGTTCTTGACCCTGCATAGCATAAATACCAGCTGCTAGTCCCTCTCAGATATCTGAGAATCCACTAAACTGCTTTCCAGTGCTCCTTTCTTGGATTGGCTAAAAACTTGCTGACAACTCCCACTGCTTGGGCAAGATCAGGTCTAGTATATACCATGTACTCAACCTCATCATGTGATTTAGGAAATTGTTCATAGCTTATCTTGAACTGTCCAACTGTAGGTGTGCTTACCGGTTTTACATCTTGAAATTAAACCTCTCTACTACCTTATTCACATAATCTTCTGGAGACAAAATCAACCTATGACTTTCCCTATCTCTAGAAATACTCATGCCAAGGATTTTCTTTGCTCCTCCTAAATCCTTCCTGGCACATGTCTGAGCTACTTTTACCTTTAGCTCAGTAATTCCATGCATGTGTGACCTTGCGACAATCATATACACTACATACAGTAACAGGATAATGTAGCGACCATTATCCAACCTAGTAAAATAAACACAATGATCACATTGACATTGACTAAAGCCATGCTTTGTCATAAACCTATCAAACCTATACCACTGTCCTAGAGCTTGCTCAAGACCATATAACCTAGCCTTCAGTCTCACTTGTCCATTCTCTCCTTTCTTTAACCTATGAATCCATTCGTCTTTCAGTGCTTTCTTTCCTGGCTGGCAACTCTAACAAATCCCACATTTGGTTCTCTTCCAAGGAATCAATTTCCTCATTCATGCCATGCCCCCACTATTTCTTAGATTTTACCTACATTTTCTCTTCAAAACTTCTTGGTTTTCCACCATCAGTGAGCAACAAGTAGTATAAAGAAGGGGAATAATGAATTTGAGGCTTACTTACCCTTTCAAACCTCCTCATGGGTGTTTGAGACTCCTTGATATCTTGTTATCCGCCCAAATTTTGTTCTAACAGTGACCAATCTCGGTCACCTCTGGCTGACCTCGGTCTGCACCCAATCGATGTCGATTCCTCCTGATCACCGACGTCGGTTCCCTAACTGATGTCGGTGTCTACTTGCCTAACATCACTGACTTTGGTCTGCACATGACCGATGTTGGTAACTGTGTTTTCCTGTGAGTGATGATTTTTTCTTGTGAGCTCATTTTGGATCATAACCTTGTCCAAATCAACATTGCCCTGCTCAAAATTATTCAGCCTCTTGAGCTGATCTCTGTACATCATCTTTTTCTTGAAAACCAAGGCTTTCTAGTTCTTAACATTTGGCTTAAGAACATGCATTCCCTTCTCACTCATGTGACCAAGCCTACAGAGTCACATCTTTTCATCTACATTTGAAGTAGATAAAACAGAAGGAGAATCAGTAATACAAGTAGATAGATAAAGTGTACCTACTTTCTTACCTCTTGCTAAAATAAGTGCACCCTTGGAAACTTTCCAAGATTCTGCTATGAGAGTTACTGTGCAACCCTCATCACCCAACTTTCTCACAGAAATCAAATTTTGCTTCAGGACTGGGACATGCATGACATCCTTCAACACCCATGTGTTGCCATTCTATGATTTTGGTTGCACTTCCCCTTTGCCAACCATTTGACAAGGCTCACCATCCCCTAAATAAATCTTTCCAAAGTCTCCATGGACATAATCATGAAAAAATACTCTATTTTGGGTTGTATGGAAAGAGGCACCAGAATCTAAAACCCAAGATTCTACTTTATCCAAGGAACATATAAGAGCATCTCATGCAACAATACCTGCATCATTTGCTTCTTTATTTCCTTCATGCTGATCTTTTTCCAACCAATAATCTTTCTTTACATGCCCTTTCTTTCCACAATTCCAGTAGGTTATACCTCCATTTCTGGATTTAGATCTCCTGTCTATCTTTGACCTTGATTTCCCTTGCTTGACCTTCTCTCTTTACTTTCCCCTGCTTTCAACACTTAAAGTATTACCTGATGATTCCCCTTTTCTTTTCCTACAAATTTCTTCATTCAAGATTACACTAACAACATCATCAACTTTTAAGATATTTGAAGTAGACGCAGTATTACTAACTGCCATTACCAAACTATCCCAACTTTTAGGTAAAGAGCATAAGATTAAGAGAGCCTTAATTTCATCATCAAAATCTATTTTGATTGAAACTAACTGATTTACTAATCCATGGAAATAACTAAGATGACTATATACTAATCCACCTTCCTGCATTTACAAATTAAATAATTGCTTCATAAGAAATCCTTATTCAAAGCGAAGGGTTTTTCATATAAATTTGCCAAAGATTCCATTAACTCTATCGTTGTCTTTGCCTGTGATAAGTTGGAAATCACAGACGATGCCAGGCTCAACCTTATAGATCCCAGAGCCTTCCTATCAAGAACATTCCATTCTTCATCTTGCATATCTGTGGGCTTGCATGCAACCCCACCCACTGGTAAGTAAAGATCTTTCTAATACAGATAATCTTCTATCAACATCCTCCATAATTGATAATTCTTGCCATTAAATGTTTCCATTCTTAGCTTACTTTCTTCTGCCATTGCTTTACTCCCACTCAATCAGAAACCCCTGAGAGTGACCTGTAATAAAAAAACACTAACCTGCTCTGAACCAGGCTCTGATACCACTTGTCAAGATCTAGAACACAAAGCTCTGATACCACTTGTCAGGATCCCCTACTCTACTCTGAGAGTACAATTGATTACTTTTGTATAAACAACTAAACACAGAATTAAACCAGAAGTAATAAGTAACTAGAATTCAGAAACAACACAAAATATGAGATACGAGAAATAATACTATCTGTATTAACACTCTTTTAGAAGGAAATACAATGAAGAAAGCTCACTCTTCCCACACCTCTTGGGTGTACGTACAGTAATTCTCCCTCAAGATTTCTCTCTCTCAATCAATTAAAATCAACTCAAACACAGAGTTGTTCCCTCCACTAATCAGTGACAATCAACCCAATGGTTGTTGTTGCCTACTTCCAGTCCACCACCGGTGACAATCAACTCAATGGTTGCTTTGCCTACCTTACATACAAGTAGATCTCCTTGATCTTGCTCCTTGTTGTGTTGTAGATCTCCTTGATCTTGCTACCCGATAGATCTAACTGACCTTGCACACACACACACCCGCAGATCTCCTTGATCTTGCACACCCTGCAGATCAACTGACCTTGCTTACCATGTAGATCTCCCTGATCTTGCACACTTGCAGATCTAACTGATCTTACACTTGGAAGGATCTTGTCCTTTAGTCCTTTCAATTACAATATAGCCCCATGGGTCTCTTAAATAAATCCCAAACCAAACAATAATTAGAAACGCAGACTCAAGACTAAAATTAGTCTTTACATGCAAACTAATTGTTCGTCTAACTAACAGTTTTGGAAATGCACATGTGATCGACGTTAGTTCCTGTTTGACTGTTGTTGGCTGACCATAACCGATGTCAGTTATTGTGTACACTGAATATGACTGATGTCAATTGGCCTGACCGATGTCGGTTACTGTGACACTCAGCAACCTCCACATTTGCATAACAGTGAAGCTTTTAGCTCCACAACTTAACACTAAGATGTCCATTCAACTACCTACATGACTCTTAAGATACACACTAGAATACAAAAGCAAATGTCCAATTAATCCTAAGAATTAGAAAATATTATATACAATACTATTACAATATTTAATAAATTATCTTTTAAAAAAATTAAAAAATTAAATGAACAAATTTAATTAAATTGGCCTTATATATTTTATTAAATTTGTATTTATTTAACACACACACACACACATATAATTAATGTTTAATCTACAAAAATAATACAATATGTATTATTTATATAATAATTAACATTATATATATATATATATATATATATATATATATATATATATATATATATATATATATATATATATATATATATATATATATATATATATATACACGAGGACCCACATCATACACAAAATTAAGTTTCAAGGTGGGTATTAGATTTATATGATACATACACATTAAAAAGGGATTTGCATTTTCTAGGGTGGTGATATTTTTGATTGGGTGTTTTTTTAGTTTCAAGGTTAGATAAGATCGTCATGAGAGTTGATTTTATTGTGACATAGATCTACATTCGATGTGTATTTTGAATTAATGTTAAAATACTACTAACATTTAGACAAGACTTTGAGGTATTAGTGTCTATCTTATAGCTTTTGTTCATCCATGATACAAATATATTGACACTTGAGCAATTACAATGTACTTTAAAACATATTAAAATACCATACTCAAACTCTAAAAGAAAATTCGAGCACAATTAAAACTTATCTTCATAAGAATCTTATATATATGTACAAAAATAAAATAAAATCTAACTAATTACTCTTTAAAAAAAAGTTATTTTGAAAACATTACTAAAATGAATATAAAATTGTTGACAAACCTATTTTAAGATAGGTAAGTAAAGAATTCCATGTCTTTACCGGAAAATATTTTTACAGTAATTAGAGATATAAATTGGTAGAATAAAAGCTTTTGATTAGAATTTTTAAATCAATCTGGTACACAACATGGAAGCCCAGATTCCCCCAAAGAACCACCAATAATGCATTACATTTATAACAAAGAACAATATTGAAACTCAACTAAAAGATGGAAAAATTAAGACATTAACGACGGACAAAAAACCCAACCTCAGAGGCACCTAAAAATAGCTAAACAATAGCAACAAAATGATAAATCACTTAAATAACTCATAAATGGTTATTTGAGTTACATATAAAGTTGTTATTAAAAATAATTTATGAAATCAACAGGCATGATTCTTCAGTAATCAAATTATTTTAAGCTTAATATTAAAAATAATTTATGAAATCAACCATTACTAATTACTCATAAGCATGCTAACTTAAGCCCACCTTCTTTGCCGTTGAGTCACCACCACAAGGGCTAAAATTAATTATATTGTCATTAAATATTTTATGAGATTTTCATTTATTATGTTTATATATAATTATATTCATACATTATATAATTAATGTTTAATGTAAAAAAATATATTATATATTATTTATATAATAATTAACATACATACATACATATGAGGGCCCACATTGTACACAAAACTAGGTTTCAGGATGGTTATTAGATTTATATGATACATACACATTACAAAGGGGAATTTATCTTCTAGGGTGGTGACATCTTTGATTGGGTGTTTTATATTTTCAAGGTTGGTTAATAACGTCAGGAGAGTTGATTTTATTGTGGCATGGATCCATGTTTGATGTGCACTTGAATCAATATTACACTACCACTAACATTTAAACAAGAATTGAGGTACTAGTGTTTAACTTGAAGCTTTTGTTCATCCATGATACAAATATATTGACATTTGGAATAGTTACATCGGGCATTAAAACATATTAAAATGCCATACTCGAACCCTAAAAGAAAATTTGGGCATAAAAAGAGCTTGTCTTCGTAGGAATTTTATATATCATATAGAATAAAACAAAAATCTAATAGATTACTCCTCAAGAAAAAGATGTTTTGGAAACATTACTAAAATGAATATCATGTTATTCTTGTTTAATTATTCATGCAAAAAAGGTTAGATAAGGTCAATGGTAATTGTTTGTTTTGGTAAAGTGGAGTTTTGTAAAATAAAATAGTGTAAATCGACACTTGTACCACACACAAAAATATTAACTACTAAACTTGTGTCACATTTTTTACATGAAATATTAATAAGTAATAATAATAAACATAATAAATATTATTTTATATTATTAAAAAAGTTAACGGTTCATCTTCTACCCCAAGTGATGGTTCCCATTATTGAAAGTGTGTCAATTTGATTCACATATGTGTTGCATGCTGACAAGTGTATTGGCATGATTTGCACTTTGAAAGTGTTTTTTGTAATGGCGAGATGTGTTGTTGTCTCTATATGGTGACTATAAAAAAAGCCTTGAAATTTTAGCACAACAACTTGGTTGATGGCATCAAAGATGAAAATCTCTTAAAGTGGACGATGTCCAGTTAATCCACTATGTGATCAGTGCTTGGACAGGGTTGTAGGAGACCCTTCGATGGACAATGTGATTCAAGCCATCACTGAACTAGGCCTATCCACTCCATATTTAGGCACCTTGAAGATCACCCAAATCATTGGTATGCATTTTTTTTTTGGGCTAGCAACACTTTGGCATTCCATGAAGATGTGGAGCATCTTGGTATTGAGCTTGGAAAGAGAGCTAATGAAATATGGAGCACATGAAAGGATTTTTTTTGGATGATATTGCTCAAGTTAGTAAGTTGTGCAAAATATGTGATAGTCTCTCTATTCCTTCATCGAGATATGAAGACTCTAATCTTAATGAATCTTTGGTGGAACTAATCATGGAAGGTGAAGTTTTTATTGATAATCCCACAACGTTGGTTTTGAGATTTTCTAAGGAGTAGTTTGATATGTAATTTTTTAGTAAAAATAGAATAAAAATTTAAATGTTTTTACTATATTTTCACCCTTGGATGTTGATAACCAATGTTATATCCTTGATTCTATTAAGTTTTTTATTACTATATCAATAGATGGGTCATATCCCCCTAATCAAATATATATATAATATATTAGCTTATTACATATAATAAATTGTCAATATTATAAAATATATAATACTATATAATATCATATATAAACATTTATGCTAATTTTATTGTATTATAATATGATAATTTTTTATCATTGATGTTAACTTACTCTTTTCATCACATTAAATTAAGTTTGATATCTATTAAATTTATTTTAAATCTAATTCTATATCATAATTTTTACTATTTCATTATGTCATATACTTTAGTGCCACTGTTTATTAAAATACTTTAGTGCCACTATTTATTAAAATAAGAAAGTAGGCTTGTACCTGACTGTAAGATACAAAGATTTAAAAATTATTGTGGAGCCTTACCACTACCCCATTTTGAATTCATAGTCTCCTCATTTCTCATTAAAAAAAATTTAAGGCTACACTTTTGTCAGTTCCTCATATTTTTAGCTTCACTCAATGAGTAAAATCATATTTTTTTGGGTGAATGTTGTTTTTGTGAAAAAAAATATGAACATGTCCAACAAAGTTTTGGATGGATAGCATGTGAGGCAAGTGGGGGAACATGAAAACATTCCACACCACATCAAACATGCATGTTAATAAAC